>JPJW01001646.1:0-18595 GCA_000750755.1 Pseudogymnoascus sp. VKM F-4513 (FW-928)
GGGGGTGTGTGTGGAAGGGAAGGACTGTGTCCGAATGAATCAAGCTGGTCGCACGACACCTTTTGCGTTTGTCATATGCGGCGTGGGAGTAAGCGCACCAGACAACTAAACTCCGAGCAGGTAGCCGTACAACACAACACGTTCTACGTGTTGGTAGACTCTCTTGAGCGAAGCGGCGGGGAGGACGAGAGTAGTTATGTAGTGTCGGTAGAATATGTATAGGTATAGGTAGTGTAGGCGGTTGTATGCGGTGTAGTGTGAGTTGCGCGGGGCGTGCAGGCAGGCTGTTGATGTCCACGGTTTGTGTCTATCTGTACGCTGTTGCACATCTGCAGTTGGCGTTACTCGGCCTTGTATTTTTGGACTCTTGTTTGTTGCACTCGAGGAAGGAAGGAGGAGACGTTGGGTTCCTGTTTCGCGACTCGTCCAATCGAGTTTGGTCAAGGCGCCGGGGAAGCTGCAAGGGGGATGGCGAAAGAGGGAATGATGGGGGAGGATCGAAGGTCGAGAGCTTCGTAGAGGTCTTGCTGGAGAGGTGACCGAAGGGGGGGTGAGGGTGGCGAGAGTCGTGGGATTGGGTGTTGCGTCGTGGTGGTGGTGGTGAGGGTATTCGTCGGTTGACGTTGGTTTTCGGAGGTGCTGGGTTGGCGATCGGCAGACTTGGCGAGGCCGGATAGGGGCGCGCTTGGGTACTGGCGCCGTAGGGAGGTGGCATCGAGTTCAGCGCAAAACTCGGATATTATTTTGGTGTTAGTAATTGGCTTGTGAATGGCAATTTGGCGGGTGAATACAATTTGAGTATTAAGACTTGGTTCTGGGGAGGAGGAAATGGACTACAATTGATACAGTGAGACGAGCAAGGGACAGCCTATATACACTTTGCGACTGAATTGGTGACCACACCTCCTTACCTCTCTCCCCAAGGTAAGCTTGCCAAACCCGGCCGCGCACGATACGTCAAATCCGCGAATGTGAAATGCCAATTCGATCCTCCCAAGAAAAGTGATACCCGTCGCTACATCACCGCTCTAGGCAACTCGCGGCGTCGGGACGGTGCCACGGCGGACAGAGCGCGGATGTGACGACAACACCGCGCAAACGAGTCTCAGATGCAACAAAGTGCTCGGATCATCGACGACGATAATGCCGGATTGCTATAGGCGACGCTTTCCAACCTCCCCGTGCAGCCCTCGAATGGACCCAGGACTGCGGGTGTTTCAAATGGGGAGGGTGCATGGCTGTCGGAATCCCAGGCTACTGGTCCATGCAACGATGGCGCGTGGATCCACGTCTCAGATTCCGAGATGCAGAGTCGGCATGATCCGGACGGAGGCTGCAGAGTGCAGAGTTGGGACGAAGATGCGCGAGGGATGTGAGTGATTCCGGGAACAGGAGAGATAGACATGTCTAAGATCATAGGGACGGGGATTTTTTTGTCGGGACTTCCATGGAAAGGGGGTTCGGGTGGGATCCTCCTTACATCACGATAATTCATGCACCACAAGATTAGTAACAGGAGCACAATCTACATCACAGCAAAGCGTACAATGGAATATGCAAGAATCGAAATTGCAGCTGACATTTTAATCCAACCGCCGTCTCACTATTCTCATCACTAATCAAAGTAATTTCGGGGCATATATAGTCAAATATGCTTAAACATATCCACTCCCACCCAGCTCAAAAAGATCGTGGTTTCGGGTCGGCTGAGCCCCCAGACTCGCAGCCATAGCGCTGCCTCCTACTTCGGTGAGTAGATAGCGAAAGATGGCTACACAGACGCGGTCTGTGCCTGGGCCTCCTCGCGTTCAAGCAGCGCCTGAATGACCCCCACTTTCCCGTTGGCACCCTTGGCGCCCTCGACTCCGAGCTGCTTATCGGTCCACAACGGCTCAACGGGTGCCTCATCGGCTCCGACACCAAGGAAACCACCTTCGGCAGCCCAGTCGCTGGTGCGCTTGATCCCGAGCTCGGTCCACACGCTCTCGAGCGCGCCGACGAGGTGATCGCGGTACTCCTTCGTGTGACCTGGGGTGGGCGTAATACGGAGTCTCTCCTGTCCAACAGGAACGGTAGGGTAGTTGATGCTCTGCACGTAGATTCCGTGCTTCTCCAGCAACAAGTCGCTCGCGGCCTTGGCTAGCTCGGCGGTACCGACGAGCACGGGGATGATGTGTGATGGGTTGTCCATGACTGGGATGCTACGATCTGCGAGCTCGTCCTTCACAGCGCGCGTGTGCAACTGCTGGAGGCGACGGTCGCTTTGAGTGGACATCTGGTACTCAATGGCTGCGCGTGCGCCTGCCATCGTAGCGGGGGGGAGGGTGGTGGTGAAGATGAAACCGGCGGCAAGGGAGCGCACGGCATCGACCATGGAGGCCGAACCAGCAATGTAACCACCTACACAACCGTAGGCCTTGCCCAGGGTACCGGTGATGATGTCTACACGGTCCATAATGGTGCCGCTGGGGCGACCATTCACGTGAGCATCGTAGTCGAGGTGCTCTGCAACACCAGCACCGTGTGGTCCGTACATACCCACTGCATGGACCTCATCAAGGAAGGTAATAGCGCCGTACTTATCGGCCAGGTCGCAGATCTCCGCGATCGGAGCGACGGAGCCGCACATGCTGTAGACGGACTCGAAAGCGATGATTTTCGGGGTGGAGAGTGGGAGGGACGCAAGTTTAGCCTCAAGGTCTGCGAGATCATTGTGCTTGAACACCATCTTTTTCGCGCCAGAGTGCTGGATGCCCACAATCATAGAGTTATGGTTCAAGCTGTCGGAGAGCCACACACAGCCGGGCAGCCGACTGCCCAGCGTAGCCATAGTTGCGTCGTTCGCAACATAGCAAGACGTGAATGCCAGAGCCCCCTCCTTTGCATGTAACTTCGCTAGCGTCTTCTCGAGCGCAACAGCATGCTGGTTATGGCCCGAGATATTACGTGTTCCGCCAGCACCGGCACCATATACGTCAAGCGTCTCATGCATCGCCTTGAGCACCTGCGAGTTTCTCCCCATGCCCAGGTAATCGTTCGAACACCACACCGTAACCCTTTCCTCCGGGTTTGCAGTATGCGCGCGTGGAAATTCCTTAGCCAAGCGGTTGATGTTGTTGAAATGGCGGTAAGACTTGTCCTTGTGCTTCTTTTCGAGTTCGTTCGTGTAGAAGGCATCGTAATCGAATTTGCCATCCTTCTTCACCAGGTTCTCTGGTACTTGGGCAGCCTCTTTGACTGGCTTGGCTGGCTGGACCTGGGGGACTGTGTTGCGTCAGTAATTGTTCTTTGATATATATGTGCCTAGGAATTGACTCACGCTTTTCGCCCATGAGGATGCCCTCCATTGGCCTGGCCTCATGAGTGCTGCTGGTATGAAGCTTCGCCTTGCCAGTGCTGGCCTTGCCGGAGAAGCCGCGGATGCCCTTGAGAGCAGCAATGGCGCCAAAAGCGACCTTTCCGCCGGTCTTCGCGCTCTGGACGGCCATGGCCGATCCCATAACGGGGCAGCGGCGAGCAATGGTCTGCAGGTTGGACATGGAGCCGCCACCTGGGGAGGCATGGTAGCTGCGAGTCGGGCCGCTGGTGGCAGAGAGGGAGCGGAGAGTTGCTGGGGAGGTCTTCTTCAAGAAGGGACACATGGTCTTGGACTGCCGAAGGACGGTGTCCATGATTGCGGTCGGAGGGGGGGGTTTGCGAGTTGGTTTGTGGAGTTTGCAATTGCGAGAGCAAAGTTTGATTTTATGATAGAGCAAAAGGGAGAAGTTGGTCGAGGAGAGGGATTGAGGAGGAGGAGGAGAGTGTTGAGTCAAAAGCGGAGTGTCAGGGCTAAGGGGGAGGGGGTGTGGTGCGGCACGGAAGAGGGTCGTGTGTATTTATGAGTATTATCCACAAAGTTGACAAAATAAGCCCAGGGCGGACATCGGCAACTATCTGGAATTCAGATGCAAAGGTTGTATAATCACGGGACTTTGATTGGTTGTGGATTCGAAGTGGCGGGGTCTGGGGAAAAAGCGAGAAAGCCGAGGGAGGAGATGGATTTGATTGGTTGATAGTGTCACCGCCCACGTGATGCGAATGTGATGCGCACGTGACAAACACGTGACGCCATCATAATACTCGGGTGTCGGCAGCAAGTCAGCGATTTCTCAGTGCAGAGATCGGAAATAACAGCACAAGGCCATTTAATAACAATAATACCCATAAAGTATAATACTATACTCGCCGTATGGAACTATTAGTTATCAGTTATCAAATCATAAAGTTGTACGCAGCAACCAATAAATTCCCATACTCCATCTTACCGTCTGTACCATACAAACAAACCGTGTGCAAATGCGCCGTGTAAGGTTGCAATTGCAACAACCGCGGGGTGTCGTGCACAGACCAATGACGAAGTGCCATCGACGTTTCCCATGAGTGATTACCAGCAGTCCCTTTATGGCCTCCCAGGCTTCTTAACAGGCATTCTCCAACACTCTGCCGCTGTCAGATTCCCATAGCCAATATCTCGGCGCATAGGCGCCAGCTATATCGTTTGGATACCTCCTCGATAACCTCATAATTCCTACCACTGTCGCTTCAATCTACTCAGCCATGAGTCTTGAGAGGTCGCTCCATGGCGGCTGCAGCTGTGGCCGTAACACCTTCATCATCGAGATGCCCCCAAACGCCTCCGACACGGCCCAGGTGATCTTCGATGGCAACAATTCCTTCCGTTAGTCCACATTCTAAGCTTCCTCATTAGCTCATTCTCCCCATCAACCCCCCACCATACGAACCATCCCAAGCTCTCGCTAATCTGGCACCATCCAGGCACATCGCCCCTCGCAGCCCACCTCAGAGTACCCCTCGCCTGGTACCACTCCACAACTCACGCATTCTTCCCCGATGAAACACACCCCGCTATCCGCCGCGCCTATGCCCCTTCCACCAGCTCCCTCCGCCACTTCTGCGGCTTCTGCGGCTCACACCTTGCGATGTGGTCCGAGGCGCCGAGTGGGGAAGGGGAGTTCATCAGTCTCGCACTCGGATCGCTGGATCGAGGCGACCTTCACGACCTAGGCGAGCTGGGGCTGCTACCACAGGAGGAAGCCGACAAACGACTGAGCGTACCGCCCGAGGAGCCCGTGGCAACGAGGGCAGCGCGGCGGGTTGGCGAAGGCCTCCCATGGTTCGAGGCAATGATCGAGGGGAGTGCGTTAGGGAGAGTGAAGGTCCGGCGGGGGCTGGAGGAGAAGGATGGGAGGAGGGTTGAGTGGGAGGTTGTGGAGTGGACGGAGGGCGGAGAGGAGCCCGATTCCAGCGCGGGGGACGTGGCCGCGAGCGGGAAGCGTAAACTAGAGGATGATGATACGGATATGGGGCGCCGTGAGGGCTGATGGGAACGGGTGATCTGCGATAGCCGCGTTTCCGCACATCCTGTCTTGGGGCGATGGCAGGGCGCTGGCGTTGTGTTTAGCCGGAGGCCGTCGTTGGGGTCCACGAGCTGCGGTGCGGTTTGGGACGGCGTTTGGTGACAGGTATTGGGGGGAGCGGGCAGATGGAGAATTATAGTCGAATAGAAAGCATTTCCGCTTCGTTGGGTGTGCATATTGGCCGTCCGATGGGGTACCTTAATGTCCGGGGAATCTTCGGTGGTGGCTCGGAACGTGAGTTTGTGGTGAAAAGAGAGTATATCCGTATGGCTCCCGGATTATCTACGGGAAACGGGCAATATCAGGAAGGTGTGTGTGTTTGGTTGGAGGCAGGAGAAAGTTCTCATCCTGTGTACCGCCAACGCATACTACGAATAGTATTCGCCTGAAACACTGAAAGGTAGAAGATACAAAATACAGGCTATATTGCGACGGATGAGAATATTGGGGTTTTCAAGCAGGTACTAGACGACATCTCCACTCTAGACGTTATGATTCTCCACAGAGCAATATGAAGGTATATTGACTCCATGCTGCGTAGCGGAGCTCAATAGCCTTCCGATTTATTGACGATATCAGACGTCATCCCAACGATTCCAGAGTCAACAAATGTATGTACAGCACGAGCAAAAAAAAGTGAGATCGTCTATGTGGCCCGTCCCATCGCCCACAGAGCGGGGTTGAGGGCCGATACGCCGGAAGAGTTGATTCCCCGGAGTTACCCCGCCATCGTGATGCCCCTCATTTTTCGGTCGTGACGGTCCGAGCGATAGAGTTGGAGGCATTGGGACACGCAAAACACCGGCGATGGCGGCTCAATTACTATGAGACTGCTCCTTGGTACCTGACACAGCCTAGCTCTTCCCCCGCGGTGCTGGCCCTTGGCTCTTTGTATATAACACCGTGGTTCCCTTGCTCAGCTTGGTGCGGGGTCCACGCAGTTTTCTTCCTCGAGAATTTACCTATTTGTCGTGATCGCTGCTTGTATCTGCGATTCATTCTGAGAACCTCACTGAACCCAAGAGACTTAATCCCCCACTCACTTCGCCATGGTGACCCCAGACCCCACCAAGGCCGTTCTCCCAAAGGATTTCCTTTGGGGATTCGCAACTGCTTCGTACGTGTCCAGTCGCTGCTTCTGTCTAGCCAGGTAGCATATGTACCTTCCAGTGATGCTAATTGGACTTCTAGCTACCAAATTGAGGGCGCTCCAGAGGCTGACGGACGTGGTCCGTCTATCTGGGACACCTTCTGCAAGATCCCAGGCAAGATCGCTGGCGGCTGCTCTGGCGATGTTGCTTGCGACTCCTACAACCGCATTGCGGAGGATATCGAGCTCCTGAAGAAGACCGGCGCACAAGCCTACCGCTTCTCCGTCTCCTGGTCGCGCGTCATCCCACTCGGTGGACGCAACGATCCCATCAACCAAAAGGGCCTGGACTACTACGTCAAGCTCGTCGACGACCTCCTCGATGCGGGCATCACCCCCATGATCACGCTCTTCCACTGGGATCTCCCCGATGAGCTGCACAAGCGCTACCTCGGCATGCTGAACAAGGAGGAGTTCGTGGCCGACTATGCCAACTACGCCCGTGTCCTGTTCAAGGCTATGCCAAAGTGCAAGCACTGGATCACCTTCAACGAGCCGTGGTGCTCTAGCATCCTCGGATACAGCACTGGTCTGTTCGCCCCGGGACGCACCAGCGACCGCACTAAGAGCGCTGAGGGAGACTCGAGCAGGGAGGGCTGGACTGTCGGACACAACATCCTGATTGCCCACGCGCACGCGGTCAAGATCTACCGCGAGGAGTTCAAGCCAACGAATGGCGGCGAGATCGGTATCACTCTTAATGGTAAGCACCTTCTAATCTGATTTTTCTGGCACCCATGCTAATTAGTACGTCTAGGTGACGCCGTCTACCCCTGGGATCCCGAGGACCCAGAAGATGCCGAGGCCTGCGACCGCAAGATCGAGTTCTCCATCTCCTGGTTCGCCGACCCCATCTACTTCGGCACCTACCCCGAGTCGATGAGAAAGCAACTCGGCGACCGCCTCCCCACCTTCACCCCCGAGGAAGTCGCACTCGTCAAGGGCTCCAACGACTTCTACGGCATGAACCACTACACCGCCAACTACATCAAGCACAAGAAGACGCCCGCGGCCGACGACGACTTCCTCGGCAACCTCGAGACGCTCTTCGAGTCCAAGCACGGCGACAACATCGGCCCAGAGACGCAGTCCTTCTGGCTGCGCCCCAACCCGCCCGGATTCCGCAACCTCCTCGTCTGGCTCAGCAAGCGCTACGGCAACCCCAAGATCTACGTCACCGAGAACGGGACGTCGCTCAAGGGCGAGAACGACCTGCCGCTCGAGGGCATCCTCGATGACGAGTTCCGCGCTGAGTACTTCCGCAGCTACATCACGGCGCTGGCGCAGGCGGTGGAGGAGGATGGAGTGGATGTGCGCGCGTATATGGCGTGGAGTTTGATGGATAACTTTGAGTGGGCCGAGGGCTACGAGACGAGGTTTGGTGTTACGTTTGTGGATTACGAGGGGGGACAGAAGAGGTTCCCTAAGAAGAGCGCCAAGGTCGTGGGTCCGTTCTTTGAGAAGCTGATTAAGAAGGAGTAGAGGCGCTGTTGAGGGATGAAAATGTGATGAGATAGATTGGCTCAGGGTTGGGCTGGGGTTAGTTTCTTTTATAGGTATGCATTCCGTTATGAATGTGGAAATTGTAGATTTGTATGTGCCGCCGGTCTGTCTTATATTTCCTTGCCACACCCTGCTATTATTGTTGTCCATGTAATTTGGTCAAAAATTGGCTTGTTCATATCCTTGGGCGACCTGTTTAGCGTTGCAAGTCGTCTTGCCCTGTGGCATACCAAGTTTGGAACCACTCCTCCCCCACCCAGACCGTGTGTCATCCCAAGCTTCCAGCCCCATCCCGACACCTGGCGTCTGCGGGTGGCGCGCCGTGCATCCCGAGAGGCCGCTATCAGCAACAAAAGCAGCCTCACGTTCCGCGCCTATATCACATATCCTTCTCCCACTCCCGCCTCTCACTCACCCCCGACCCCCCTAACTTTCTCCCAGCACTGCAAAATCGTACCCGCATTCTTCTCCCTCGTATCATCCCTATCCCCATGAATCCACAGCCCCATAACCTTCTCTCCCTCGCCCTCCCCGGGCACCCTCAAGATCAAAAACTCGCTCGTAACCTCCACATCCCTCACCTCCTTAACATCCAACACCAGATTCTCCAATCCATGCCTATTCAGCACCACCACCACGAACCCTGTCTCTGTCTCGCACACGAATAGCGCACCTTCAATCCCGCTCTTCTCCCACTGTCCTGTTGAGGCGGAGAAGGCGTAGACGACTGCGTTGGCGGCGATGGAAAGGATAGTGCGTGTGCTGGGGAAGTAGCGGCGGAGGACGGAGAGGTTGAGGTCGGTGTTCGTCCGCGTTGGCGGTGGGAGGTGCGTGGGCATGTCGGAGTCGTTGTCAGAGGCTTGGTGATGGTTGGGGGGGTTATGACGGCGCGCGCGCTGTTTGGGGTGGTGGGGAGCGGGCATGATGTGGTGTAGATGTTTGTTTGAATGTCCGGTTGGTTTCGTGAGGCTGCGAGAGTAGTGTGCTTTGAGGGGTTTGGCGGTGCCGTTTAAGGTGTTTTTGAGGTGGCTAGTGTGGTTGGCTTATATCGCTCTCAACAATGTCGCTAAGCTGTGACAGATATCCGTAAGTTGTGGCGTTGACTGTTCAATGTTTTGTTGAAGGTCGGATGCGATGAAGCTCAACCACGTCGCGCAGTTACAGCTGTAGATTCACGTGCCTCAGCCTTGCGCTGACCGCAGCCACGGATGATTCGTGGGGTAACCCACGGGAGCGCGGGATGCTTTAACCCCGCCAGGCTGCCCACATCTGGAAGCGGCCTCGACCACTCGCAGCTTCCCTTGTCGGAGCTGAATGATTTCCCTTTGACGCCCCATAAGTTTCGCTCTCAGCGCCAAAGTGAGCGCTCTCATGTGCTGTGGGTACATCCCAGTCACGACTTATTCAATGCCAAGCTACGTCATTATCGCTTTCGAGTCCAGGAACGCGCGCGGCACATAATTGATGCGGCTGCTGATTAAGAGCTTCTGGGAAGCAGCATTCTGATATTCTCGAGACTTTTTCTTGGCTTAGCCATATAATACATCCGCATACTCCGTCGCCTAGCTGATAGGCAAACTGCCCGCGATGATGTCCCCGTCGATAAGCCGCGAGTCGTCGAGCTTCGTCGAAGTCTCCGAACCGGACCCGGACGCCGAGGATCTCGAGTCGACGCCGCATACCCTGTCGCGAGCTGTCTACGAACGTCGCGCGGAATATACGAGGCCTCATTCGATGAAGATCAAGGTCGGGACTTGGAATGTCGCTGCATGCCCAGGCGTTCAAAATGATATTAGGAGCTGGTTTGTGGATGGGAAGGGAGTGGATGCGAAGCTTGCGGGGCTCAAAGTGGCAGATCCAGTCGGACATAATGTGAAAGTACAGTCTAAAGGCAACTCTGGTGATCCAAAGAGCATACCGGATACGCCGCTTGGAGATGAGGGAATCGTGCTTGGTGGGGAGCATGTAGGTCTTTATGTTCTCGGATTGCAGGAGATTGTGACTCTGGCGTCCGCAAAAGAATATATTGGCCGAGTCTACGTTGACCCAGAGCCACTGGATAAGTGGAAGAAAGCATTGGAAGATGCAGTCCCCGATGGATATGAGCTTATCGCCTACACTCAGATGTCAGGGTTGCTCCTACTCATTTATGCGTCTCCAGCTATCGCGCCTACGGTCAGCTCAGTGTCTTCGGTCAGCGTCGGTACGGGTTTCATGGGGTATCTAGGAAACAAAGGCGCGGTCTGTACCAGGGTAGTTTTGGGAGAAACGACAAAGCTGGCATTTATAAATTCTCATCTTGCTTCAGGCACGGAGAAGGCACACTATGAACGGAGGTGCTGGGACTATAATCAGATCACGTCTCGCACCAAATTCGACCCAGTCCCTGTAGCCGGGGAGACCAGCGACACCCAGGAGGCTATAGGCGACGAAGACTTTGCGTTTTGGTTTGGGGATCTGAACTTCAGACTCGATGGGCTACCGGGTGACGACATACGGCGGCTACTGATGCTCCACGCGAGAGGCGAATATGCTCCTGGCTCAAGCTCAAGGAATTATCTCGAGAGTGAAATTGCGAAGTCTGAGGAGCCCATATTAATACGACATGTCGATAGTGATGATGATGAGCCCATAGACCTACAGGCTGATAACCCAAGGCCAAGCAGCGAATCATCTTCCATTGACCTTCCTGACCCGGATGACTTCTTGCAAGATCCTCATTCCGATCCTACCTCTCTTCAGGCCACACTAGACTCTCTATTACCCCACGACCAGCTGCGAAGAGCTCAGAGACAAAAGAAAGCCTTCCATGATGGCTGGCGGGAAGGGACGGTCACATTTATCCCAACTTACAAGTACGACGTGGGTACTTTCGGCGTCTTCGATTCCGGTGAGAAGATGCGACCTCCCAGTTGGTGTGATCGAATTCTGTTCCGCACTCGTCGCGATAAGTTGGAATATGACGGGAAGGCACGGGATGAAGAGGCTGCACGGGTGAAGGATGAGGAGATGAAGTCTCGTGGTATTGCAGAAGCTGCGCGGGATGAAGAAGTGATCTTTGATTATGATCCCAGCAGCGATGGAGCAGATCCATACGGTGATTACGATGAATACGATGAGGGAGAGGACAATGGAGAGAATGTTACTGTGAAGGATGAACACGCTGACAAGCTGAACCTTGAAATTTATACGTCACACCAGCGAATCACTTCTTCAGACCATAAGCCTCTAGATGCTGTATTTACCATAAACTACGACGCTGTGGTCCCCGACCTGAAATCGAAGGTCCACCTGGAAGTAGCCAGAGAGCTAGACAGGACAGAGAACGAGCATAGACCTGGTGTAACAATTCTGGTGGAGCATTCTGACCTTATCGACGACGTACCAGGTTCACCGACAACAACAGATGCCGCCGACGGTGTTAATTTTGGAGATATCAAGTATCTATACCGCAAAGAGCGATCCTTGACGATTGCAAATACAGGGCAGGTTCCAGCTACATTTGCGTTTATAAGCAAACCATCGGGTCCTGGCCAGCCTGATCAAGTGGCACCGAGCTGGTTACGGCCTGCATTCGACTCTTACGATGATGATGGCGCGGTTAAGAGGCTTGAAGCAGAGGTTACGCTTGAACCGGGTGACACTATCACAGTGACGCTTGAGATCTACGTGGAAGACTTTGCACAGGTGAGGGCGTTGAACATGGGCGAGCTACAGCTGGATGAGGTACTGATACTACGCGTCACGGATGGGAGGGACTACTTCATTCCTGTCAGGGGCACTTGGTTACAATCATGCTTCGGCCGTACAATCGACGAGCTGATCCATATACCCGAAAAAGGCGGTGCTCGCGCTCTCCGCCCCCCAGGACACAAAGACGCCGCCCAACAAGGATCCGTCGCGGCAGTTGACTCAACCAATCTCACCGAAGCTGTACCAAGAGAACTCACCAAGCTCAGCGACACCTTCGAACCCCTGCTCGAGCGCGCCATTGCCGAGCGCGAAATGACAGGCGCCTCCGAAACGCCCGTCCCAGACGCCTGGCCATTCGAGCCCACAACCACCTTTAACAGCCGGTCGCAAACCCGATCCCTCCTGCTCGAAGCCCTCGACACCAACACCCCGCTAAATGCCTCCTTCCCACCCGGAATCCGCGAAGTTGAGAAGCTCGAAACCACCGCCGAGGTCCTGAAGCTGTTCATCGCAAGCCTCACAGACGGCATCATCCCCGCCCCATTCTGGAAAACAATCGATGAAGACCTGGCTGCGCGCAAGCGCGCGCCCACGCCAGATGAAACACGGATCCTGACTATGGTCCCCCTCGCCGACTCCCCCCCACATAGCATCGCACTCGTCCACCTAGTCGTCCGCCTCGGGAAGGTCGTCGCGATGCGTGCGCCCCCGCCCAGCAGCCCAGCTACCGAGGCGAAACCCAGCCGCTTCGATTTCAGGCAGTCGATGGGATATGGGCGGGCGCGTCGCGCGACATTGACAGATGACCCTGCGCTGGCGGCGAGGAGAGCGATCGAGAGGCGGATCGCGGAGGTGTGGGCGCCGGTTATGATTCGAGGGCCTGAGGGGGCGGGAGAGAAGGAGAGGAAGGCGAGTGAGGCGAGGAAGAGGGGCGTTGTGGAGGCGTTTTTGGCGAAGGAGTGAGGCGTGGAGGTGATGTGATGAGAGATATATGACAGTGTAATGGGAGAGATATCAGATCACGGGGGAGTCCGGGCGAGGTTGAAGAACGACGTGGAGGTTGTCCAGATCCGATCCCATCCGAGGCGGGACATGGGCACACCCGCGGATCTCATGCACGCGTTCATTCCCAGCGTCCAGGTCGAAGCAGGTACACTTCCAAATGCGAGCCTCCCAGTCCCAACCCACGCATCCGACGTGGGGAAGAAAAGCCCATGCCACCGCATCGGAGTGGAATCGGCGTGGGGTGCCTGTCATGGGTTGCCGCAGCACAAAAACGTGGTCGCGGCGCATATTCGCCCCAAGATCGGCCGCGCCAGTGCCAGTATCCGGAACCCGCAGCACAATACAATATAGTACGTACAGCCGCGAAAAAGAAAGTTCTTTATCTTTGGAAGGCTGCCCCCATTTATCACATCACACCCATGTGGTTGGTGTATGTACCCCTGTCGCTTGGCGCGGATGTTAGCGCCAAGCCGCCACATGCTTATCTCTCGCACGGGCCAGTTGGGGTGGTTCTGTTATCAGTTGCGACGCCACGAGAATGGGACGGGGTGATAGGGTTGATATGGATGGGGGATGGGGGGTGGTAATTGGCTGGAAGGATATCTGATATCATAGAGACGTAGAGTTCGAATAGATATATTTCAGGTAGATTTTGTACTGCTGTGTTGATGTTTGATAGAGGTTCAGTACTATACAGCATAATTAAGGATATCGTTGAAGTGAGACTGGGGGATTGGGACAATATTAGAGAAAGGGATACTATTCCCAGTTCCACTCCTCAATATGCACATACTTCATCTATCTACACCCTATACGCATGGTTTACCGGGGTTTGAAGGTCCTTAGCTCCTCCTCGCCCCAGTGTGGAGGTGGATCCTAGTCATAGATAGTCGATGCTTTCCATTACTCAATCCACTCCCCCCTGCTATCTGGTGGCTTAGCTTATCTCTTGTCAGTCAGCCCCCTGCTCTCTGGCTCAGTATTAGGATTCAGTATGATGGGTTACACAGTATCATACTGCGCTCCTGCTTATGAGGTGTGCGGCGCGGGAGTTCATGCCTGTCCGTCTATTCCCGTCTCTGGGCCCCTCGTGATTGGGCGGATACCGCCCTCCTATTTACGGCTCCAGCATTCACGTCTCGCGTGGGTCGATTCTGATATCGAAAATTTGGGGGTGCAAGACTGGAGGATACTGGATATGCGGCAGGGGAGAGGTAAGAGCTATCTCATCTCGTAGCTGACAGTACATAAGGGTTGGACACACCCTGTAATCTCACTTTTCTGGATTCCGAATTCCTTGCCAACGACAAACAAACGCGGTTCAAGACCTACCTGTGAAAGGGGAATATATCAACATCAACGCAACTTTCCTGTTGTGCTGCTGACGAGCTTCCATTCGTGATATACGAGCCAACCCTCAGTTCAAAACTCGCGCGATGGCGGACTCACTCTACGCGGTGCCCTACGAAGGCACTGCAGCGGACGGAGGTGATTCCCTGACGGTGAACCTCAACCAGTACTATGAGGTATGCGATCCTCCAACTCCCTCCTCCCTCACAACACGCCTCTAATCACCCACAGTCTGGCGACATCTCCTGGATCATCACCTCCACAGCGCTGGTGCTTCTCATGATTCCCGGCGTTGGGTTCTTCTACTCGGGTCTCGCGCGTCGCAAGTCCGCGTTGTCCCTCATCTGGCTTTCCATGATGTCTGTTGGGGTCGTAGGTTTCCAGTGGTTCTTCTGGGGCTACTCGCTCGCCTTTGGCGCGGGAAGCAGTTATATCGGTAACCTCAGCCATATCGGATTTCGTAATGTGCTGGCTGCGCCTTCGCCAGGAAGCGCGAAGATCCCTGAGATCTTGTTTGCGGTGTATCAGGGCATGTTTGCTGCTATTACGTGAGTTATTTCGATATCTGAGGCGCACAAGTTCGAGCAGGAGGCTGACAATATCCATAGTCCGGCACTTGCTATCGGCGCGGCTGCTGACCGTGGACGTATGCTGCCATGTCTGGTGTTCGTTTTCATCTGGTCGACAATAATATACGACCCCATAGCCTGCTGGACGTGGAACCCCAAAGGCTGGTCCTTCATCATGGGCGGTCTCGATTTCGCAGGCGGAACTCCAGTCCACATCTCTTCTGGTGCTGCTGCCCTCGCGTACTCCGTGATGCTCGGCAAGCGCTCTGGATATAGCGCGACCGCTGGACTCCCATACCGTCCTCACAACGTTACCCACGTCGTCCTCGGCACGGTCTTCCTGTGGGTAGGCTGGTTCGGATTCAACGGAGGCTCAGCCCTCGCTTCCAACATCCGCGCCGTCATGGCCTGCTTCGTCACACATACCGCTGCAGCCACCGGCGGCGTGGCCTGGACTCTTATGGACTACAGGCTTGACCACAAGTGGTCAACCGTCGGCTTCTGCTCCGGCGCCATCGCCGGTCTCGTTGCCATCACTCCGGCAGCTGGATTCGTCCCCGCATGGTCCGCCATCATCTTCGGCGTTGTCGGTGCCATCGCCTGTAACTTGGCCACGAAGATCAAGTACTATCTCCACGTCGATGATGCGCTCGACATCTTCGCCGTCCACGGTGTTGGTGGCTTCGTCGGAAACCTCCTCACTGGCCTCTTTGCTGCGTAAGTTCCCTCACAGAAGAACGCAAAGAGCACAGCTAACAACCAGCAGCGACTACATAGCAGCTCTTGACGGCGCAACCGTCATTCCAGGAGGCTGGCTCAACAAGCACTACATCCAGCTTGCCTACCAGCTCGCCGACTCCGTCGCAGGCTTCACCTACTCCTTCGGCGGCACGTGCCTGATCCTGTTCCTGATGAACTTGGTTCCTGGACTGTCGCTGCGCGCGTCCGAGGAGGATGAGAACAACGGCATGGATGATGCTCAATTGGGCGAGTTTGCGTATGATTATGTTGAGCTGAGGCGCGAGACATCCGATGTGGTCATTCAGGACATCGAGGCAGGTAGCTCCAAGGGCAGCGCGTCAATGAGCGCAGCAGCGAGCTTGCATAGTTCGCGAGAGCAGAAGGCTTAATCGGGGGTGGTGTATTGATTTAGGTGAAATAGTAAATATAGTTTGTCGCAGGACTGGAAAGCATTACAGCGCTCGTTATATCCGGTTATAGTAATATACCTTTTCATAACCAACTATCTTTTAGCCCGATCTCTGAGACATGTTGAACCCGTATATGTTGATTTCAGATGGTATAAGGGTCGTCGTCGTATGCATATGGACTAGTCACGTGAATCCAGCCAATCAGCGGTCTACAATTGATCACCCGTCATATCCGAAGCCCACGGGTTACGAAGGCCCAGTAATTCCAAGAAACCAATTTTATAAGTCGCCAGTAACGGACCTACTTAATCCAACTCTCGTTCCTGTGCGATGTCCAACTGAACCTCTCGATCCGATCAGTCTTTTCTTACCCCTCAACGCAACTTCGACCAGCCAAGCAGGGTCCAGCGGGAACCTGAGTCTCACCTAAAACACCCCCCGGGCCCCGTGCCACGACGCTCTTTCCACCCCGATATGGCGATGTCGATGAATCGAGGCGTTCTTGTGAGCGCCATAGTCACGGCGACTGCGAAGATGGCGATGGCACACGAACACCATGAGGATGAGATACCGGATGGGAGTGCCATCAGCGCAGAGCCGTTGGTTAGTTGTTCTGGAGGCCCTCTCTGAGACAGTGGGAGCTGAGGGAGGGTCGATAAGGTCGGATGGAGCTGACGGATTGTAGGATTCGATTCTTTGGATACACATTATCTTACAGATGGTTGCCTTTGGGATTATTTTCCCGCTGGGGATGGTACTTGGTGTATGTTGTCCCCGTTCACCCCACTCCTGGTGGTAGGAATAGAAGCTGACGCACCACCTATCCATAGATCGTCCGCAACCGCTGGCATGTCCCCGTCCAAGTCCTAGGAACCGCCATAGCCATTCTAGGATACTTCCTCGGTCATGCCCACAAGGGCCGCCAATTCGCGCCCAATGCTCACGCCAAATTCTCCAACTGGCTGATGCTCATGCTCATCTCACAAGTCGTCATGGGCGCCTACCTCCGCCTTCATCTCACCAAAGGCATCAACGGCAAGATACGCCGCGGTGTCCTTCTCGGCCATAACATTATCGGCAAGGCTATCCCAGTTGCCAGCTGGACGCAGATGATATTCGGCGGCATCGCAGCCCTCGGATTCTGCCGGGACGACCACCTTGGCCAGTGTCTTGCCCACTTCATCATGGGCTCCGCCTTCATCGCCTACGGCATCATCATGATGATTATGCTTCTCGTCGGTCAGGCATGGCTGCGCCGCTCGGGCCGTAGCCAGGAGTTCTTCGACAGCGCCGTCATCGCGGCCTGGGGCTTGGTCAACACCTTCACTGAGCACCGCTGGGGTGGCGCATGGGTTGAGAACGATATCCAGCACACTGTCATGGGCGTCATCTGGTGGGCAGCAGGACTTGTGGGTATTTGGCTCTCGAGAGGCCGTGATGGTAGCCCCAGGCGCAATTTCGTTCCGGGCTTCGTCCTGTTCTTGACGGGATGGGGTATGAGCGGCCACCCACAGCATAACATGCTCAGCACGATGGTGCATGTTGCTTTTGGATACACGCTCATGGCAGCGGGCGTGACGCGTATGGTTGAGGTCATGTTTGTGCTGAATGACAAGCCTTGCACGGAGAGCGGCGAGCCCAGGGCTTTCCAATATATCCCACCTTTCGTAAGCTAGCCCCTTCCCCTGTTGCTACTTTAGAGTAATATGGCTAACTAGTTAATAGCTACTTATGGCCTCTGGTTTCACCTTCATGAGCGCCACTGAGGAACAGATGGCGATGCTCTCCGCCGCGGGAATCACCCACGTTGCGTACATTCTGGTGCTCTACTCCTTCGCCTTCCTTATTTTCCTCCTTGCAAACGTCCTGCTGCACGTCTACGCCGTCAATGCGGGCCCGACTGTGCCGCCAAAGGACGTTGAGGGTGTGCGCAGACATAGGCCTTCGGATAGCAGACAGATCCGCGAGGCGGAGGAGTTTGAGCTCGATGGGCTGATTAGTGATGATGAGGGCGGCGACCGTGAGAGGGAGAGTGGACTCGAGAGTCCGAGTACCCTGGGGAAGAACAGTGACATCAGGGTTTCCTAAGGGGAATGTGGGGGAAGTGGGAGGTTGTAGTATACATGTATTTGACTTTGGCACGGAGTTGGGGGCATTGCGGCTGCTTGGGAATGGTTCAATCGGGCTATTGTAATGGGAGATTGAATGCCGGGGGCAGGTAGGAGTTAGTTTTCAAATAAAGACGTTGGCATTTGAATTTCCAAGCTCCTCTTTTCATGCTGGTTGGTAACGTAAAATGTGAGAATACTTGATGACAAAGCCAAAAGTCAGAACAGAAACCTGTTCCAGTGACTCAGACGGCGGAGCAGTACAGCAGCGCCTCAAGAAGAACCACAAAACTCGAATAAGTATTTACTCTCTAATAATCCGACAACCGAACCACTATATTTCTCAAAAGTAAACTATTCTTCCAAAAGGCGTCCGGAGTTTTGTTTTGACTTCCAAAAGTCGAGTCGTTCCTTTTTCATTCCTCAGCCTCGCGCGCACCGCCTGGCAAAAAAATGCCTTCAGCCATCGCAGCCTCGCCACCAGTTCCAACCTCACCACCACAACAACCCCTCAAACAGCGCAAACAAAAACAACCACCAACACAGCCCAAATCCGGCAAAATAGCACCACCAGATGCGCAAGCCCTCCTCCTAACCAGCACTCCCAAAATGCCGCCCCCAACCCGCCTCTTAGTCGCCTCAATCGGCA
>JPJW01001649.1:0-16733 GCA_000750755.1 Pseudogymnoascus sp. VKM F-4513 (FW-928)
GCGGGGTACCGTTTGGGGGGGCGGTTGTGACCAGGAAGGTACCACCTGTCTGCCGTATACCATCCACACCAGTAGTAAATGCGCTCAATTGTACCGTTCACCGCCTACAATCTAGTGTACTTTACGTACAGACGGTACATTGCCAGTCAACAGAGGGTACATCCACAGCCACTATAAACAACTAAATGTCAACTAATTTCAATTAAATAACATCTACCTCACAACTGCCGTGCAGGGCTGCCTTGTTAGACTGACACCAACACTGGGGATGGAGGCCGGATGGAGGCCACAGAGGCCATGAGGGAGGGCGGCAGCCGGTGAGCCATTCCCAGCAACCAGCGGGGCGGTATTTTGGTCCAGCGGCGAGACCCAGGCGGCCGTCTACCGGCCGCCCAGAGTCGTGGTGGTGGTGCCTAGTACCACATCTGCAACGGCGGGCGTACTGGCTGATACGTAGGCAGGTGGCTGGGTGACGCCGAGGGCGTGAGACAGTCTAGGCGGCACGGTTTATTGGCTGCTACGCTGCGAAATCTTGCCATCACGAGGAGGGAGAGAGAAAGACGAACCGTGGGCGGAATAGAGAGTCAGTCATATGTGGGCGTTGGCTAGGTGAAGAGAGTAGTGAGTGATGAGTTAATGAGTATCTACTGGTGAGTATTAACTCTGAGAAGTTAGAGCTATGTTGGAGAGAGGCTCAATAAGAGTCATATTGTTAGTATCACACCGACCGGCTGCTCAAATATCACAACGACTGGCTCAGAATTCTCACATCCGACTTCGCCCTACTATGGTAAATCTGCCTTCCCAAATCCGGCGTATCCAGCCTCGCCGTGACAGACTCGGTGGCATCTACTACATCACTACTCGCATCACTCGCCCCGATGCCGTGGTATCATAACTTCGGGCCGCTGCCTAAACTCACTCCCACGGCTGTGGCTTGTAATCCCACATTCCTTCCCTCGGGATCCTCGATCTGCCCTCGTCCCATGTCATATCATAACCCTTCGTCTTATATCCCCCCATCCCCCCACTCCTTCATGCACAGTCCCTTCAAGACTCCATACACAGCCCCAGCCCCCAGCCTCTTCATGCACGCTCACCTTCCAGAAAGCGCCACAGCCGTCCCCGGTCTCCATACTATACTGTATCCCCTCAGCCCTGCATCACCAACCAACTCCACCATGTCTCTCTGCTGCAGCTCCAGTCGCAAGGAAGGGGTACGAGATCTGCGTCGTTAAAGCAGGGTGTCAGTCTGACATCTGCATAAAAGACCTACAGTGGAGAATGTCGGAGGTATGACGCGGGTCGACATATAAAGTGGCATCGGAGAGCGGATGACTACACGCGGGCGGGGTGTCACAAGGCACCAGCAACAGCAACATTAGACATCCCACCGTTACGCAACATCCAGCGGCTCAGACAAGACCAAGAATAAGCCTTCCCACCACACCAAAACAAGGGTAAGTAAGCCGGCAGAGCAGCGCGCGGGTAGGTCAGCCACCCGCAGTTACGTGTCACCAGGGCCCCCGATCGGCGGTGCATCCATCCACGGGGGACAGGGAAGCATTTCATCCGGACTTGGGATGGCATTTCTGTTTGAGATCTGGGCTAGCAGGGGTGGTATGGTACATGTGGTTCAACGGTTATTTTACATTGTTTAACTACTGCCATACGGCACATTATATACTACTACGGGAGAGAAAAGTGAGAAAAGTGACACCCCCTCGTCCAGATCTCAGAAAATCCACCCACGGCCCGCTTTCATGCACGATCAAGCATATAGCACCCTAGATCGGAGATCGGGTGAGTCCCTGCCTTGCCTACATACCCGTCCGTCAACCATGAGGCAGCCACATCCGCCGTTTGACAGGCCGTCCGTCTCAGTCCCTAATCCGAAAACGGCTTTTGTTGGTCACCTGTCGAGTCGACTTCAGAAATGGTTATAATGATTTGGATTTCCGGATGCTCGACGCGCCGCGTGAGGGGAGTGACGTGGTATCGGAGGGTGGTATTGTTTGGGAGGGTAGTATCGGTATTGGGATTTAAATCTCGTGGGAGAGGGTAGTATCGGTATTGGGATTTGAATCTCACGATGGCGGGACGGAAAGCGCCGGCGAGGAGGACGGGGCGGTGGGATCGATGGATAGACGGCTGCGGTTGAGAAGTCAGTTGCCGCGTGGGCTACTCTCTCGGTGTCGGCGAGCGGTTCGCTCTCACCGGACTGGACCGCGTGAGGCGTCTTTCTTCGACGACGATATTCGATTTCCCTCCTTCAGGTACTCCGCCTCTCCCCTTCATGATCTCTTCCTTCGCCAAACGCACCCCAACCCAGCCCACCGGGACCGACAGTTCCAGCTCCAGCAACACCGAACCCAAACTACTTCCCCCCTTAATCCTTCGGCAGCATAACAACATACTCCCTCGTACTATCCCCTAATGCCAACAAATCCCCTCCCCTAACCTCCACAAACCTCGCTCCCTCCACCTTCCCCCCATTAAGCTTCGTCCCATTCGCACTCTCCAAATCCAATAAATACGGTTTCACCCCTCCCTTGCGGTCACCATACTCATCCACCTTCTCCACGAACCGAAACTGCAACACCGCATGCTGCTTGCTGATACTCGGGTGCTCGGCGGGGAGATCTGCGATGGAGGCGTCGCGCCCGATGAGCCAGCAGCTGCGGGTGCCGAGGTCGATGGTATCGACGATGTCGCCATTTTTGAAGACGAAGAGCTTCCATGCGTCGCGCGGGGGCGGTTTGCGCGCCTCAGGGGGCTCGTGGTATTTTAGCACCACAGCTGCGCCGTCGGAGGTGGTTACTGTTTTCGTTTCCGCGGCGAGGAGGCCGGTGGGCGCGAAATTCGGTTGTTTTTTCTCGGGCGGGGGGCCGCCGTCGTGGGGGACCAGTGCACTATCTTCCCCTCCGCCGGTATGTCCACCTCCACGACCGCCGCTGAAGCCACCACGTCCTCCACCACCGCCAGAGTGGCCGCCGCGGATCATGGAGAAACTATCCTGTTGACTCGGGAGGGGCGCGTTGCTCTTGCGCATTGGAGAGGGTGGGGCGCGCTCGGGTTTCGCATCGCGGTCGTGGTCGCGGCTTCGTGGGCGGGGAGAGCGGCGTTTAGAGTCCCTCACACGGTCACGGCTGCGCGGGCGCGGGGATCGGAGTTTCGACTCATCGTCTCGGTCTCTGTCGCGAGAGCGGTCGCGGTGTCTATGCTCTCGTCCATGGCGGTGGCGGCGGGAGGACGATCCGTCGCGGGGACTCCGCGAGCGGCGGCGTTTAGAGGAGGAGGATGGGTTTATATCCTCTTCCCGTCTCGATCGTGTCTTTTCTTCGTCTAGTTTAGGCCTATCGTCGTCACGGTGGTGTCTTCTCCTCGCACTATCTCCATCTCGGACCTCGCCGTCTGGACCCTCGCGCTCTCGGCGACGCTGTCTACGGCGCCTCTCGTCTTCGGAGTCGTAGCTTGGTGAGCGGCGACGCTCTCTCCGCCTGTCTGACGTTTCAGAGTCGGGCATTGTGGTGTTGTGTGGTGGGTTGGCGTGTGTTGTTGGGATAGGAAATAAAGTTTTGGGTAGGGATTGGAGGAGTTGTCAGCCTTGGGGATTGGGGCACGGCCTCGTCGGGGTTATGGTTTTGCCGACTAGTGGTAGGCAGGGGGGGTCTTATATCGACGTAATCTCGTCCAGCTGCGAACACAATTCAATAACAGTAGCGCACGCAGAGGTAAAATATTTTACCAATCTTTTATTCAAACTATCAGCTACGCGCCAGATTGTCTTTGCTTTCGCCCCCATACATACGGGACCATCTAATACCCAAACGCCAAGAGTTGAGTTGATAAACACAGTAACCCCCTTCCCTGTAAACACCCTCACAGCGCCAAAAGCTCCATAATTCGTAAAATCTCGCATCGTCTGTGACCCCAGCTTTTCAGTCATTCTATTCACCACGTATGCAGCGTGGTTCATCACCGGCGAATATCCACGCTCGACCCCCTTGTAGAATCCATACTCGGTCTCGGCATGGATGAGATACTCGAGCTCCTCCTCCTGTGCTGACGCTCCTCGTTCGGGTCCTGTGCCTGCAGCCCTGACTCACGGGCGAACAAGTTCAATACGTCGGTGAGGGATATGACGCCCGTGAGGCGACCTGAGCGGGCGCCCGGGTACGCGGCGGCTGAGATAGATGGGTAGGCTGGCGACGGGGGTGGCGAGGCGGACGGGTGATTTCCGTGCGGCTGAGTGGCTGTGAGGACAGACGGTACTGATTGTGGTGCTGGTGTTGGAGCTGGGGAGGGGTACTCGGTGACCCACATGCGCTGTGAGGTAGTGGCGACGAGTTTGGCGACTGTGTGTGCGAGGGTTGAGGAGGGGTGGACGTGAAAGACGGGAACAGAGTCTTTGCCGTTGTCTGTGCCGCGCTCCATGAGGATGACGGAGATGAAGTGGGTGCAGGAGGATTGGAGAAGGGGGAGGGAGCTGGTTTTCGTGAGGTGCTTGACGTCGGTTGTGGAGATGTTGCCGATGACGTTGAGACCGTTGTCGACGACAGCGAGGGAGGAGAGGCCTTCGGTGCTCATGAGGAGGAGGGCTTCGGTGAGGGGTTTGTCGCCGCTGCGAGATGTTAGAATAGGCGCATGGTAGCATGTAGTCAGTGACTTACTTGATAGCGATGATCTGATGAGTCCCGATGTGTAAATCCCTCAAGATATTCGGGTACAGCCTCTCGATAACCGGGAAGCAATTCCCATTCTCCCATAGGAAGTTCAGGAGCTTAAACTGGCTCAGCACTCCCACGACATTCTGTGTGCCCTCCTTCACGACAATGATCCGATGCACACCCCCGGCAAAGAACTCCAGCGCCGCCGACAAATTCTGTGATTCCTCAAGCGTGACAAGCGGTGCCTTTTTCGCCAAGGACACAACGTCGCCAAGCGGTATTTCCACGCCTTCCCGCCCTTTCCGCGCAATCTCAGTGTATATCTCGATCATCTCTGGGTCTGGGTTGGCAAGACCAAGCACAACGAGGAGATAGGCGTTCAGGTCACCATAATCGAAAGTTCCACACGCCGTACTCGTCTTCTCGTTCTCGCGAATAAGAACAACGCGCGGCGAGCCCGAGGTAATCAAAATCTGCGAACATCAGCTTCCCAACTCCTCTTATCACGCTTGGAGGACTTACATTCGTCGCCTCTTCAACACTAGTGTCAGTCTCCACGAACCTCACGTCGTCATTGCTAACCAGCTCCCCAATCTCAATCGAGCGCCAATCTCTCCCCTTGAACCTCACATCCGGTTTGTTCAGCGGCGTCGGGTTATTGAGGAGCTCCTGCACAGCGGCCTGGGAGAGGGAGGGGTGGCGCTGGTTGCGCGGCGAGGGAGGGTGCGGGCGCATGCCGTCGGCGAAGCTGGAGCGATGGCTGAGAGAGCCGGAGTGTGGCGAGGCAGGTGGTATGGGGATAGTGCGCTCGGTTTGTGCGCCATGGGGGGTGTCTTGAGGCGTGGTGACGGGGGGTGTGTTGGTGGATTTTGTAGGGTCTGAAGTTGGAGGCGCCATTTTGAGGAGTGTGTGGGGAGATTGGGGTGAGGTGTCTCGCCGGCGGATTAGGGTGTGTTGGTGCTCGAGAATGTGCAAATTGTAGCTCCGATCATGAGAGTTCGTATATGGCTTCGTAGGTGAGCGAAATCGCAGCGATGTGTCTTCAATTCGTGAGTTTGCAGCTTTTCTGGGCTGGTTGGTGGGCGGGGAAAGAATGGATGATGCAGTTGGGAGCTGCAATGGCAAATCCCAGCCCCACCATTGGTCACACCCCACCATATCGATATTTGGTTTCCCGCCCCGCCCCGCACTAGGGACCCGCGAAAACCGTCCCCCGCCATTTTTATATTTTTATAGGGTTACAAGCCGGAAATAGTCTGATACGAATAGGTTTGTTGATTCAGTTATGGCAGGATGTTAGTATAGTATAGGGGTGTTCAATATTCTAATTAAATGCCTAGCTTATAGGAATTTGCTATCTCGACTAAAGTCTTGAAAAACAGTGTGAAATCAGAAAAAATAATATGTTAAATAAGATCTACAATTATTATTCATATAGCCATCGCAACAAGGCCTAGAAAATCCAACTATATGTTGTTAGTGATCCCTGGTTGGATCGTCTCTAGAATATCCATCAACTCCTTGTGCACACGTTCTTGAACCCTGGCTCCCTCGTCGCTCCTGACAAACGCGCTCGGCTCCTTGACCATGGCTTCGCTCATATATTGTCCGTGACTTTCGGTCCCAGCAGCAGCACTATGAACAAGCGTGCGGCCTCCAACCTCTGTTGTTCGAGCAAGCAGGGCTTTGACAACCGTGACAGCGTAGCTGGCGATTCCCTATGATTGGTCAGCGTTGTGTCTAAACGTGAGAAGCAGAAGAGTAGGAATTAGATGCGGGATTACCTTAATATTCTTATCAAGTTCCGAATGGCATAACCCTGGGTTGACATCATTGATAATCAAGGGCTCTGTGGCGTGAGGACCTTTCTGAATAGCCGCAGCTAAGGAACGGACAAGAAGAACTTCGAGGAGTTTAGAGGTGTTGTACCGATCTCCGAGGTATGACTTGTTGTCCTTGTTAAACGCTTGGAAAATCAACGGTTCTTTTCGCTCGAGGAATTTTGCCTGTTGATCGGTGATGAGCTTCTGAAACAACCAAACCGAGACTCTAGAGGACATACGTTTTCGTGCATAACAGAACTTGTGACAACCAGCCTAGATGCTTGTCCGAATTTTGCTCCTGACCTCCTCAGAACGGGGAAGAGGTTGATTGCAAGCAAAAATGTCCCGATAACGTTCACCTTGATGGTAATCTCGGTCCCTCCAGACTCCTCGTAAGTGGTGCTCAAAACGCCCGCATTTGCAACAACGACGTCTAACCTGTCCAGCGAATCACACCTTGTTGCGAAGGTTTTAATGGAATCGTAGTCGGACATGTCGACCTGCCACACCTTGACAACATTTTTGCGTTTCGTGGTGGTTTCGATAGAGGCTTTCGCGTCTTCGCCTTTCTTCACAGATCTCACCGCAAGAATTACTTGCGCCGCATCAAGTCGTACAAAGTGCAGCGCAGCTTCAAAACCGAGGCCAGTGTTAGACCCTGTGACGATGATTGTCTGGCCTGCAAATGACTGCGTAGGAAGGGGAATTGGCTGCAGCTGGGCGCGGAATGCTGCGATCGAAGTCATATTTGCAATGGAAGTAAGTGTAAGACGTAGGATATGAAACTAGGGGTTGTCCAAAGAGTCCTTTAGTGACGGTTTTAGTGAAGAAGGCCTTCCCCTTGTAAAGCAGACACCTTCTTTCGCTCGATTTGTCAAGTCGAACATTCCAAATAAGGTTTTTAACGCTGGTAGGTAAATAATAGCGTACTCCCTAGTTTGTCAGTATCGGGCGGGCGATTGAATAATTCCGTATTTCCCCACAGTCGGCCTGGTAATCTCTGCCTTCACCCAAGTGATGTTGTCTGCTATCACATGGCGGACCCATCGGACTGAGTAGTTATGGTAAAGAGCCGCAAGCCGAGATTAAGCATTGGCATGCGCACAGTCGGTCGGTACAATGCGCCTCCCGATGGTCAACTACTTGATTTTCCTGCCAAGTCTGGCCGGATTAGCCCTTAAGCTTATCGGCAGTTGCACTTAAGGCTAGGAACATACGATTACTAATCGCCTAACAACATCCGATCAGTAACCATGTCCCGAGTAAATGATATGCCATACCTCTGATCTAGTGATGAGCTCATCTATCAAGAATAAAAGTGGTTCTAAGTTATTGATAAACATACTAGCAAGTTATGGAACATGGTTCTCAAATCATCAACGGCACAATTGTTGCGCCGTCAACCCGCTCGAAGAGTTAAGATAAGTGTCGAAGCCATTTCCGATGTGCTCAATGGACCTCCGCCGCCTAGACACTTCCTCGGAATGATTTCTCGATCCCCTCTCATTACGGTCTCCTAAAATTTCATCTAAGCCTTCATCCGATCCGTACGTATCGGATTCACGCAGTCACAATGAAAGCTCTTGTTTCGAATCGAATCATTGCCACCCGGTTGGTCAACCTGGGACTCGGCAAATCTATAGGACCTGGTGCACATATCGTGGACGTACCCAAGCCCAACATTTCGGACCAGGAAATCCTCGTCAAGGTCCACGTAGTCGGCCTTAACCCAACCGACTTTAAGCATATCGACTTCATGGCCCCCTCAAATCGTATCATCGGTTGTGACTACGCTGGCGAGGTTGTCGAGGTCGGCAAGACAGCGCCGGGGGGGTGGAAGCAGGGCGATCGGGTAGCAGGCGTTGTACATGGTGGCATGTATCACGACCGCGGGTCGTTTGCCGAATACTTGAAGATCGATGGTGATCTGGCATGGAAGATACCCCAGGGAGTCACAGACGAGGATGCCACGACATACGGGGTATCAGCAGTCACAGCCATGCTAGCACTCTATGTCCATCTCGGCCTTCCGTTACCCTTCCTTGAACCCGAAGCTAGTGCGAAGCCAGGTCAGTCCGTGCAAGCGCCCATAGTCTTTGTCTATGCGGGCTCTACTTGCGCCGGACTCTTCACAATCCAACTCGCAAAGCTGGCCGGTTTGACGGTCATCACAACGGCCTCGCCACACTCTTTCGATCTCGTTAAAGCTTACGGTGCCGACCGCGTTTTCGACTATCGATCAGCGACGGCGGTAAAGGATATCACCGCAGCTTTCCCCGGCATCACTTACGCTGTGGACTGCTTCTCCGAGGGCGGCTCCACCGCGTTCTGCGCCAAAGTTCTCCAAAACAAAGGCGGTAAGGTTGTGACATTGCTTGACCAGGGCCAATCGAAAACACTAGGCGTTGAGTACGATATGGCCATGCTCTACAGGGTATTCGGCCGAGAATTTTCATATCTGCCGCCAATCGGGCCTACGTTTCCCGTGAGTCTTAAAGACCATGAGGCTCTCTCACGCTTCTACACGAGCTTGCCTCTCCTCACTAAGGACTTGAAGCCACCACCAATTCGAGTTTTAGAGGGCGGGTTGAAAAGCGTCCTTGAAGGTTTAGATATGCTACGTCAAGGAAAAGTATCAGGTAGCAAATTAGTTGTAAAGTACTAATAGATCATGGTGTCTTTGTAGTTATATTTATGAAGTAACTTTTGAAAACCGCGCCCTGCTTGCCGTCGCATAGTATACTATATATTTAATTAATTAATTAATACTACTATTACTTAGGGTAGTTAGATTAAAAAGGAATTAATCTTTAATCTATTAATACACACATCATTTAGAAATTATGCCATATTTCCTAATGTTTCGTCTAGAAGTCAGCCAGCTGCACAATAGGAAAAGTCAATGCGTGATCTGAAAATATTTACTGTAGAATGAAGTAAGTGACTATGGAAGCGTGACGCTCTCGCCGCTGAGCCACATCTGGTACAGGGATCACTTGGATACTGAGCGAGATGTCAGGTACCCGAGCGGGGCCGCGAATTTTAAACAAATACGATCTAAGTTCTAAGCTGTGAAATGTGACTATCTATCTACATGTAGAAGGTTGTTGGAAATCCGTAGGCGCAGGGTGACTGATCAATTCGACTGCCTATTCTACGGAGGGAATAAGCCCCAATGTGGTAAGTTCCGGGCTATGGCACCCGTATTTCCCTACAGAGGTCGTGTCGCAATCCGGTGTTCTGACACAACTCTTCTTTCTCTACAAACATATATTTCTAGACAAACTACATCCTATAGCGTCATGAACACGTCAAGTGTGCCATGTGCGCTCGGGATAGACGACACATTTGGACCGGTTGTGAAGGGCTGTCGAGATGACTTCGACTTTACACTGCTCTTTGAGCAAGGAATCATGACAATGGCGCCTGCAGCATTTCTCGTACTCCTCATGCTTCCACGTATCTACCACCTAAATATGCTTAACCTCAAGACGAAAAAGAATTGGGTGTACTGGTCTAAATGCGTTTGTGTAAACCTCTGTATTATCGAGTAACCAGTGCTGACTTCACACAGATCGTGCTACTATTAAGCGCAGGACTGCAATTGGCGATTTTGGTTCTCTGGATTGTTTCGTCAGGGCAGCGCAATAAGACTTCCATTGCGTCGTCATCCCTTACTTTCGGCAGTGCTTTATTGCTCTACGTCCTCTCGCACTTCGAGCATACGCGCACTGTCCGGCCTTCAACCATCATCGAGACTTATCTCTTCTTCTCCATTGGCTTTGATGCTGTACAATTACGGACATTGTGGAATCAATCCGCTACCACTCTCGCAGCTACACTGAGCGCTAGTCTAGTTGTCAAAATTGCCGCCTTGTTCCTGGAAGCCAAATCTAAGAAAGATATGCTGACAAAATCGTACTCGAACCTCTCACCTGAAACTACCAGTGGCATCTTCAGCCGTAGTACCTTTTATTGGATCAAACCTCTTTTAATGGCCGGTTTCACTTCCACCATTTCCGTTGATGAATCACCTCCTCTTGATAAGGAACTATCGTCCGAATCTCTTCACAACCGGCTTCAGCGCACCTGGGGCAGATGTAAGTTGGCCATCTTCTCAAGTCGTACACTATTAGACAAGCTGATGATGCTGTGATGTAGCAAGCCACTCCAAATCTCATGCGCTGGCAATTGCTACATTCAGGTGTTTCCGGACGTCATTGCTAGCTGCCGTTGTGCCTAGACTTTGCCTTATAGGATTCAATTACTCCCAGCCATTTCTCATAAATCGGGTCATTGATTTTGTAGGTGAAACGGGGAACACATCGTTAGCTAATAACGGTTATGGACTTATCGGTGCTACAGCATTGATATATATTGGCATCGCTGTATGTGTCAGCTCACCCCAGGTTTCTCTCCATATTACTAATCTTAACTCCAGATCTCGACAGCTATTTACAAGCATAAGACTTACCGTGTCATAACTATGATTCGCGGTGCTTTAGTTTCCATCGTGTACTCAAAAACGCTAATCATTCAGGATGGGGCGTTTGACAATGCAGCTGCCTTAACTCTAATGAGTACGGACGTCGACAGAATAGCAAGCAGCCTACAGACTGTACACGAAATCTGGGCAAATGTGATAGAATTGAGCATTGCAATATATCTATTACAACGACAGGTTGGAGTTGCGACTGTCGTAACAGTGGGACTGGTGATAAGTCAGTGATTGTTCCTATAACTACCTCGCCTGCTAACTTTTATCCACAGTGGGTACCATAATATCTACCCAGCTATCCAGGCGCATGGGGCCTAATCAGGCATTGTGGAACAAAGCAGTCCAGCATAGAGTCACCGTCACATGTACCGCCCTAGGATCGATCAAGGGAATCAAATTGATGGGCTTAACTGAGCATATGGCGCATCAGATCCAAGATCTCCGGGTTGCTGAACTAGAGCTCTCAAAAGCTTTTAGAAGGCTTATAGCTTGGATGAATCTGAATTGTGAGTTCCTGATGTTGGAATACGCCCCTCGATTTGTGCTAACAATGACAGCCAATCTTACCTCACTTGTATCTCCATTCGTCACCTTTGCTGTCGTCTACGGAGTCAGAGGATCATTGAATGTGGCGCAGGCGTTCACCTCTCTCTCCATTATCACTCTCCTAACAAGTCCACTTTCATCACTCCTAAGCTCTTTGCCAAGTTTTGCGGCTGGCCTGGGTTGTTTCGATCGCATTCAGAAGTATCTCCTTTCTCCACAAAGGCCCGACCACAGAGAATTTCCAAAGATAACAGTGTCATCGATAGACAAGAATTTGCCAGACCTAAGCATCGAGAAGCCTAGTCTACACTCACTTGAGCCATTCCATACATCTTCGATCTGTGATGCGCAGATGTCTGGAGAAAAATGCATCTTGAGTGCAAGAAACTGTACTTTTGGCGAGCCCTCGGTGCTCCATGACATCAATCTACAAGTGGAAAGCTCTAGCTTAACCATAATCATGGGACCTAACGGGTCCGGCAAGTCTATGCTTCTAAAAGGGCTAATTGGAGAGTTGGAAATTAGACAAGGTTCACTCTTCATCAATACTAATAGTGTGGCATACTGTTCTCAAGATTCATGGCTTACAAATGCATCTATACAACAAAATATCACAGGCTCTTTCGTCGGAGTTCTTGAGGATCCTGTCTGGTACAAGACAGTCCTGCACTCTTGTGCTTTAGACATAGATCTCGCAAGCACCGTGGAAAAGGACCAAAAGATTGTTGGCAGTGGTGGAATTAATATGAGCGGAGGTCAGAAACAGCGTGTTGTAAGAACTGCTACTGCTTGTGCGCCTAATGATACTAATATTGCGCAGGCGGTTGCAAGGGCACTCTATTCCAGAAAGTCACTGCTTGTGTTGGATGACATTTTCTCTGGCCTTGACCTGAGAAGTTCCAATCTCATCATCGAGCGCGTTTTCTCACGAAACGGCCTTGTACGTCAGCTTGGCATGACAGTTGTTCTAGCTACACACGCGGGTAAGTTTTATTAACCCACTAGATCCCAACAAAATATCTGATATCCACTCAAGTCAGATTACTTCCTCTAGCAGACCATATCGTGGTACTTGCCTCGAGCGGCACTATCGAGAAGCAGGGCCGCTTAGAAGTACTCGGTTTAAGCAATGCTGATGTTCACGACATCGCACATGACACTGATCACCAAAATAATCTTGCAGATGAACCGACGAATACGACCCCTCAAACAAAATCTATTCCACGTAATGCAGCTGACATTAACCGAAGAACTGGTGATCTGACCATCTACAAATATTACTGGAATTCGATTGGTCTCAAGAAAGGTTTAACATATCTTGCCCTTTATGTCGGATACGTCTTCTTCTACAAGTTCCCACGTAAGCAGCATAATATGTCTCGTTACGTTTGATAACATCTAACTTCAAAACAGAGGTTTGGCTACAGTTCTGGACTGAAACCAACGAACGCTCATCAGGTGTAAATTCAAAGCTCTATTTAGGAATATATGGACTCCTTACTGGGCTAAGCATGATTTTTGTATGGGTCACAATATGGTACGTGCTTTCGAACTGATCAATCCTGCTTCTAAGGTATGCTGATTTTAGACAAGGTTTTGGTTTGTTGTGACGGTACCAGTTTCTGCTCAGAATTTGCACTTAAAATTATTAACGGCGGTCATGAAGTGAGTAATATGCAGCGATGTAATATTTCTTATTGCTAATCAGAAGGTAGAGCACCACTTGCCTTTTTTACGGAAACGGACAATGGTGTCACTTTAAATAGGTATTATTGTGGTACACTGGATAGACGCTTCTTAGTAACCGAGAATAGATTTAGTCAGGACATGCAGTTGGTAGATCAGGCCCTTCCTTCAGCAGCTTTTTCAACTACATTTTGTAAATATTTCTATCCCCTGAGACGTTCAAAACAACACTAACAGCATGCGTAGCGGTAATGTGCTGCATAGCCGAAGCTGCTCTTATCTCATCTGCTGCTGGCCTTGTGGCTGTCACTATTACTCCTACAGTTGTTATTCTTTATGTGTTGCAGAAGTTCTACCTGCGCACATCTCGACAACTACGATATCTTGATATCGAAGCAAAGGCACCGCTCTATACACATTTCACAGAAACTCTAGACGGTCTTCATACAATTCGGGCTTTCGGATGGGAAGGAGCATATCAAGAAAGGAATGCAGGTCTCTTGAATACGTCACAGAAACCATACTACCATATGTACTGTATTCAGAGATGGCTAAACCTTATTCTTGATCTTCTAGTAGCAGGAATTGCCGTTATACTCGTTGCTATAGCCACACAAGGCCAATGGATAACGAGCAGCGGTGCCATTGGAGTTGCACTGAACAACGTTTTAGGCTTCAATATGAGCCTCTCCGGTCTTATCAACTCATGGACGACATTAGAAACTTCCCTAGGAGCAATATCCAGACTGAAAAACTTTGAGCAAGAGACGGAAAGCGAAAACCAGCCTTACGAGATTGGAGAGCCGCCTGAAGACTGGCCTAGCAAGGGTACGATTGTGATTGAGAATGTAACATCATCTCTACAGTAAGTGCTCCATGAATCGACGTGCTGAGCTCTAGTATTTACTTACCATTGTAGTGCTAGCAGCGATATAATCTTACGGGACATCTCGATTTCTATAAAGGAAGGTGAGAAAATTGGAATATGCGGTAGGACTGGAAGGTATTTGATCCTAGAAATCTGGACCAGTTCGTTTCTGATACAAAATAGCGGCAAAAGTTCACTTATTCTCGCTATCTTACGTCTCCTCTCCATTCGCTCGGGCAGCATTACTATTGACGATGTTGACATTTCAAGAATTCCCCGCGCTGTCGTTCGCTCACGTATAACCACCATCCCACAAGATCCAGTCTTTCTTCCCAGCTCTATACGCTCTAATCTGGACCCGCATCATTGCAGCAATGATGAAACCATTACTACAGCACTTTTTCGAGTTGGACTCTGGAAAGTGGTCGAAGCTCATGAAGGACTCAACACAGATATAGCGCAGCTTCCACTTAGTCACGGTCAGAAACAGATGCTATGTCTAGCGAGAGCAATGCTGGCAAAGAGTAAGATACTGATACTTGATGAGGCGACTAGCAGCATGGACGTGGAAATGGAGGCTCTTATGAAAGACATATTAACAAAGGAATTTGGGAATTGTACGGTTCTAGCAGTAGCTCATCGAATGGACATGATCGCTGGTTTTGATAGAATTCTAGTGATGGAGAGTGGAAGGGTTAAAAGTTTTGATTAGGTGCAACAAAGAAACCGACTGTTTTGATCATGGCGACTGTTATAATGTGGCAAGCGTGAGTTAATATAGTAATTTCGCATTCGTTAAATGCCATCTGACCATTATATCTCGCAGGAGAATTACGGCAGAATCCGCTGTGGTACTGTCTTTTTACCCTCATAGTTGCTGGGCCGTATGTACCCCTTAATCCATCTACCATTTTTAATGCAAAGTACTAATAGACTCAAAGTACTCTACAGGCGTCCATAGTAGGCTAGCATATCCGGCGGAATACACCTTGGTATAGATTTTTCTCTAGGTTCTCCCTATACTGTTATGTAAATACAAAGGTGTTTTTCTACCCGACAATTCGGTTTTTTTCTCAAGCTTATATTTATTTAAATCCAATAACAAGCCTCACTCAGCCTATGCTTATACAACATACATCCACCGTAGAGCTAATGGTGATGCTTGCTCAAGGTGTCAATCACCCTCATTATCTCCCCGTGAACATACACTTTCCCAGCAGCCCCGACGAAATACTCCCAAACTCAACCTCAACCTCCGCGATCTCCTCTTCCTCGTCGTCCCTCTCCACCCCACAGCGACGATACCTCAACTCCGCCTTCCCCTCCCACCCATCTCTCAACACAACTCTAGCACCATACACCCTTGCCTCTGCCGGCACTCCTCCTTCCCCCACCCCGTTCCGTATCTCCTTCAACCCTCCCGGAGCCCAACCTTCCTCAATCTCCACAACCCTCCTCCCTACCTCCTGCGCCAAAATCCCATCCCACAACCCCTCTCTATGCGGCGCCCCTCCCAACCCCTCCAGCGCCTCCCTCCTCAGACTCCCCACCCGACACTTCAACACCACAAAAAACAGCGTAGGGATGAACCCCATATCCGCCGTAAATCCCGGCGGGCTCGGCAGCTCGTCCAGTCCTAGGGGCGCGTGGGCGGATAAAATGGTCTCCCAGACACCGCGCATGTGGGCGAGCATGGCTGTGAATTCGGCGGTGTGGGAGTCGTAGATTAGTTCGTCCCGCGGGTGCAGGGAGGCGGATAGGAGGATGGTGGACATGATGTGGTAGGTTTGGAGAAGGGGGGAGACGAGGGGTGCGATGAGGGGCGAGTGGGTTATGAGTGTCGGGAGGCTTGTGCGAAATGTTTGGTGCCACTGGTCGAGGGAGGTGCGGAGGTGCGAGTGTGTGTGTGTGAAGCGTCGTGGGATCGGGAAGGGGGCAGGTAGAGAGGCGACTTCGTGGGAGAGGTTGTAGATTGCGCTTATGAGGGAGTCGAGGTAGAGGCGCGCTATGCGGAAATTCGCGAAAGCGCGCGGGATCGAGTGCTCGGTGGCGGATGAGGCCTGTGAGTTGACAGTGTAGAGAAGTCTGGTATCCAGTCCAAAGAGGGAGGAATGGATATTAAACCTCGTAAACGCCTCAACGAGGTAATCATCCGCAGACTCCAGCTCCGTACTAACCAGGAGCTTGTTATTCCTTTTCTTCTCTTCCTCCCTCTTCCCCGGACGAATCTCAGTCAACAGCTTGAGTCCATTACCAAGATGCGCATTCGCCGTCTTAAACCTCTCTCTCATCAGCTCAATACAAATAAAAAGCATACACGTAATCAGCGCCACCCTCCTCCCCTCCCCATCCCTCCTTCTAAAATGCACACCCAAGCACTCAATCGCCATATTATACTGCACCAGCGCCACCCTCTCATACCCCCTCACTCTCTCCTGCGCAAACGCCAGCTCGCGCGTCGCCTTGCCCAGATCCACGGCGCCGAGAGCGATCAGGGCATGTAGGACGGCGGGGTCGCGCGCGCTGGCTTGGAAGACGAGAGAGGACCAGAAGGGGGAGTCGAAGACGCCCGGGAGCTTACGGGAGGTGCGGTGGAGGAAGTACTCGAATGCGCGTTGCTCGTGTTGGGTTGTTGCGCCGAG
>JPJW01001669.1:0-26878 GCA_000750755.1 Pseudogymnoascus sp. VKM F-4513 (FW-928)
CCTCGCTTCAATCCCTTACCCATGCGCATGCGCGTGCGCCTGCGCCTGCCGATTGCAGCGCATCGTATCGCATCGCAATCAATTCCCCGAGACAGTTACCGTAATCACACAACACACACACACACACACTCACACATCACAGCGAAGCGATAGACACGTCCACCGCCCGCATCTGGCGCTATCTCGCGCCGCAGCCGTGTAAGCGCCGGGCGCCCTGGCGAACAGGGGTGGTTGATAGGTAGGGCGCAGGGATCGTCCGCGATGCAGCTGGGTGGCTTCCTTTTTTTAGGAGCGCGTGAGCGTCGTGAGAGGTTGTGCAGGAGGACACTACTAGCACACTGCTGTACTGATACTGTACTGTACTACATAGCACACAGGTGTCCTCAAGCGACGCTGCTGTTGTGCTCGTAACGCGGCGAAGTCCCCGATCAGGACGCTGCGCGCGTAGTAGTCGACGCCGCGGCGTCGTATCGCGCGGGCGTGGCGCAGAGGGATTAGCTACAGTAGGGAGAAGCGGAAGCGCGGCGGGTGCGGCGCGAGTGGGATTTGATCTGATCTGCTATGATAGGTAGGGTTCTAAGTTTAGCTTCCCTTCGTTTGTCTGCGGCCCCCGTGCAACTCGCGCAACTCGCGCGCTCGCAATACCAGGCAGGCAGGCAGGTCCTCGCTAACAGTGCCCTTGCGAGCATCTTCCCCCCGTACCCCCCAAAGGCCGCACGGGCTCGCATCACGCACCTTGCCTCGCGGGGACGTTGGGTTCGCTTCTCGCTTCGTGCATTGCATGCGTGTGGCCGGGTAGTATCCAGCCAGGCGTTCTGGTGAGTGGGGTGGGGTTTGGGCTACTCTGTTGTTGGGAGGCTAGACATACATATATGAGAGTGGGGAGAGTTGGGAGTGGGAAGTGGAGAAGATGTCGATATCCACTGTTTCTCCCGCCTTGCTCGCTCGCTCTCAAACACCCCACGCCGCGGAGGTACAGAATTCCCGAGCAGGATTCCCGGGTGGCTGACGACTGGCGAGGGCGGGAAGGAAACGACCCGCTGCGGAGGGATGCGGTGGGACGGACCTACATGCTTACATCCGTTGCTGGGCGCGGAACGGGCCTCGCTGCTTGTGTTGGTGCCGTTTTGGGGGCGTGTTGTGTTATGCTGTGCTGTGTTGGTGCGGTCGCGGGACTGGGCAGGCTGGACGGGAAGGGGAGGGAAGCATAAATTAAGGTGTGTGGGGAGCGGGTGTTGGGTGTTGGTGGTGGGTGATTTGTTGGTTTTGGTGGTTGTGGTGCTGAAGGATTTCGGGGCCGGGGCTGTGGAGTGGGGACGGAGGACGGGGTGGAGGGCGTGTCCACTTACTCGATTACTCGCGGGTTGATGCGGTGCCGGTGCTGAAGATTCCCTCGTGATGGGAATTTGAGGCCGCGGAGGAAGCTGGGCGAGAATGGGGAGGGGAGTGGGGAGTGGAGACGAGCGGGATTTTTTGAGACCGAGGTTCATGATACGAAACGATTTTTTGTTTCCATTTGTGAAGGGGTTTTTTTATCTGTGTGCAAGTGATTCCCCTTCCATTTCATCCATTTCCATTTCCATGCACGAAGCAACGCCTTGAAGCCGGAGCTTGAAATGCCCAGTATGCTCACTATCCCATCCGAGTATGCTCACTATGTATGCCCATCACGCGTGATTACATGCAACACTCCCATCCCTCATCCTCCCTCTTCACCCCACGTTGAGAAATCCTCCGTCTCACCTCCCATCCCCCTCCTACGTCCTCACTAGCCCCTTCGCAATCAGCAGGTTCTCCTGCGAAAAGATCCTCTGCCAAATCTCCAACCAGCGCGCCAGCCCCTCCGGCATAGGCTTCCCCGGATTCTTAAAGCTGCGCGTCATAATCTCGCGCAGGCGCGTGCGCAGAGTCCGCAGTACCACCATTGTCTTCCAATCCGAGACGGCGAAGCGCGCACGGTTGCCGTCGAGGATCATCACGCCGGCGTAGAAGTCGCAGCGCACGTCGCCACAGAGGAGGGCGATGGCGAAGTCAGTCACTGCCGTGGTCTCGTGGGCGTTGTAGAACCTGAAAGGATGGGGGGTTAGTATAGGATTTGGTAAACGGTAAGGAGACGGGTACTTACTGCTTGGCTTGCATGATGTGGTAATAGGAGAGCCAGTTGATCTCGTGGTGGCCTTTGTTGACGGATGTTGGGTGCAGGGATATGGATTGGTTGTTTGCGACGTTGCGGAATCCCTTGCCGTCGCGAACGAGTAGCTTCGGGTACAGCGCCCACGCGATCACGGATTGGGTGATCAGATCGTTCTCGCTGTTGACATTGGCGCGCTGCGGGAGCTCGAAGAAATCGTGGCGTCGGCTCGAGTACCTGTTTCGCTTGATGTGCGCGCGCTCGCGCTCCGTCAGGGGCAGGAATCCAGAGTCCACGAGGGACACGGTCAGTTGGCCCTTGAGATCTTCAATGTTGGATAGGGTTTGGGGGCTCAGGAAGTTCTTGCGGCAGAACTGGTACTCGGATCCTGTCGTGTTGCATACCCGCTTCCAGGCCAAGTATGCGTTGTAATTTGTCAGCAGGTCGCTGTCACCACGGCGGAAGGCGAGCCTGACTGTGTCGGCTTGTTGGCGTGCGCCGAATGGAGCCTGGAATGGCGACTTGGAAGAAAGGATGGCTGCGACAGTGATTGTTGCATCCAGGCACTTGAATATACTACCTAGCAGGATTAACTTGCCCAGGAATACATCAAGTGGTAGACGCGACAGTTGTATGCCCAGAGGCGTGAGCTCTTCGGCGGCTGTGAGTGCCCTCACATCGATGAGTGCGTCAACGGCTCTACGGATGTTCTTTGCCGACGGGGGATCAAGGGCCTGACCCAGCGTTTCCTCAATACCACCGAGCTTGCAGGTCTTGACCCGAATAGCCAAGTCTTGCAGCGACAACCGTAGTAGTTCCGGGGTTTGCTGATCAGACATGAGCTCATCGTGCCTATACTTTGTAAACAGATGGAAGCACAGCCCTTCCTGCACACGCCCAGCTCTTCCTCGTCGTTGTTTGGCGTTGGCTCGAGAAATAAACGTCTCCAACAGTCTCGAGAGTTGTCGTCGCTCATCGAACCTCATCTCTCGGTGCTTCCCCGCGTCTATTACACAAGTAACATCTGGGATTGTGATACCGGTTTCGGCAATGTTGGTAGCCAGCACAATCTTCCGAGTGCCAGGCGGAGGCACCAAGAACGCCGCTTCTTGGTCCTCACTGGCGATGGACGAATGCAGCGGGTATACATACCAATCCTTTCGGAAAGTAGGCAGTCCAAGGAGTATATCATTCAGCTGGCGGATTTCCCCAATACCTGGCAAGAAAACCAAAATAGCATTGCTGAAGGGCACGTATCGCTCATCGGTGGCAATCTTAGCAATGAGTTGTGCCACCAACTCAAAATCAATCCGGTATTCGTCCATTTGAAGGATGGTGTTCCGGGTCTTGGCGCTATAGCCACGAAGCAACTTCGTGTTCTCTGCCTTTGTCTTTTCGCTAGTTGGTGCATCCTCCAACTCGGCATCGTCGTCCAAGTCAGTATACCTCTTATTTTGTGATCCATTATCCAATGAATAACCGGTAAGCTCCACGGCATCCTCGAGGAAGCAAGACGTAACCGGAAAGGTCCTTCCGGGAACTTGCAGAACTGGAGCGCCGTCCAGATATTTCGAAAACCTGTCAGCATCGACAGTAGCAGACATAAGGACAACCTTGAGGTCTGGTCTTCGAGCCATCAGTTTTCGCAGGATTATCAGCAAAAAGTCGCTATCGATAGTTCTTTCGTGCACCTCATCCAAAACTATGTGTGTAATTTCTTTGAGATCGTTGGAGCTTTCCAACATGCGCATAACAATTCCCGTGGTGGCGTATACAACGCGAGTCTCTCGAGACGTGTTGGTTTCAAGACGGATTGCATATCCGATCAATGACCTCGGCGTTCCGACATCTCCTTTACGTTCTCCGAGCTCCTCGCTCACGCGCTTCGCAAGAGAAATCGCAGAAATTCTGCGCGGCTCTGTACAATACAGCTTGCATGGCTTGCCCTGTGAAAGCTGATGTTCTAGAATAAATGCTGGCACTTGAGTACTCTTACCGCAACCTGTTTCTCCGCAAATAATGACCACTTGCTCCCGATCAATTGTACGAAGAACTTCCTCTTTATAGCCCCACATAGGCAGCTGCATGCGGGACTCTCGCATTTTCTGGTACGAGGGGGTGCTGCTCTTGTCATGCCATATCCGCTTGAGGGTATCGGGAGACACACCAGTGTTACCTGGTGTCTCCGTTCCGGACTCATCGCTGGTATCATTGGGAGTCAATAAGGCACGGCGTCTGAAGCTAGTCGTCAGCACGACACCATCTTCCTCTTCCCGATCCCTTTTCTGCCTGATAATATCTCGGAAGCCGCGAATAGCTTCTCTATCGAGCGCATCCGATTTTTCTTTCCTTGCAACAGCAAACTCCGTCCATAGCTCACGCCATACGGGGGGGAGACGCAAGAAGACTTTTTCTTCTCTCACTGAAGTACTGAATATGAGAAAGAGCGCCACAGTTGCGGCATAGGATTCCGACTGGGCCGCGTCGGGGGTAGAGATGGTGTTCATTGTAATTGTGGTTGACTTTGGTGAACATACGCAATCGATCTCGGGGAAATCTGAAGTTGGCGACGGGACCTCTTGCGCCTTGGACCAATTTACCCTGACGGAATGACGGTTGGAATAGCTGGTGGACGAGACAAGCGTGTAGGATATCTTCACGGAAGAGTCTCTAGAACGACAAGCTTCTTCTAATACCCTTCTAGGACTAATGCCTGTTGATTTTCCAAAATCTCGAAGAGTGATCTTGCCCCCGTTAGTTTCGTTGATAACCACGGTGCTCTTCCCGGTAACCGGGTCAACTTCAGTAACGGGGAGATTTGCAAATAGGTCGGCAATAGCACCATCGTCATCGCTTGAACCATCTTCGAGTAGGTCTGCTCCCATTTTTGCGGCTGCGCGCATAATCTCATCGTCAGAGTCGTCATCACTAGACTCAGCGGGGTGGGGGATCCTTGGAGGAGGGCCACCAGATAATTGCTGCCGCTTCGCGGCGGCTTCCTTCTCAAGGGTTATCTTCAGTTTTTGCCACTCCTGGTCCGCTTCGTATTGATCAAAAAGGACGTCGGATTCAATTTTCACCAGTTTCCTTTGTAGCTTTGCCATCTCCGGATCCTGAGGCACTTGGCTACCTCTGTTTTTCTTGCCCCCTGCCCCACGTTGAGCTGCGGCCTGTTTCGGAGGCTGTAAATGAAAAAGTTTCGTCTTTGCCGCGAGATATTCTGGGAGTAGCTCATCCGCATCAATGTCACTCTCGTACTCCACAACTGAAGCCCGTGCCGGTCGCGCGGCCGATTTCGTAGCAGGTTGCTCTGCAATAGTTTCTTTCGAATCTACGTGGCGTATATCCGCTTCTATTTGCCGTGGTGTGGTCATTCCTGATGCTGTGGGAGTGCCAGCGGGAGAGTCTGATTGTCGATCGGTTAGCTAACTGCACCAAATATAAGCAAGGCCAGGTGTGAGGACCTACCCATTTGTAACTTCAGCGGTAGCAGAGATTTTGTTTGCCAACTCTCATAGTCCGGCAACTCGTCTCGGGAGCATTCACGTGCCATCCACTGGAGAGATTCCTCAAGGCCCCAGATCGAATCCTTGTTTCCGCTGACCATCTTATCGGATATGCTTAATATATATGTGAGAGCCAAGCGGACCCTGTCATCAGGGAAGCCTGCTCCGGCCAGGGCTTGTTGTAGGGTCCATAATTTTATAGTTAAGTCCTCCTCTGTGAGCGGCTTCAATGTTGCTGGGGAGTCTGTTGTGCTCGGACCCGAGGCTCGATGATCTGCCGTAACTATATCCAATATCTCGTCCATTAAATCTGGAGGAAGCCATTTTCGTGTATTCAAAAAGTCGGCTTGGCCTCGTAGTAGGCGCCGATCGGTCTGCAGCCTGGTTACCTGGCGAGCGGCATCACGTTTGGCTTTTTGCGAGTGCTTTTCCACCAGTACTTGAAGCTCTGATTCTTCAAGTTGCTTCTCGAATTCTTCGGGGGTTAGCTGCGTATCTGTATTTCCAGTTGTTGTGGGCGCCGGCAAGCTTTCCGTCGTTGTCTCATCCTTCCGTTGCTCTGATTCATTGTCTGGGCTTTCGTCTGAAGGTGTGGTTTCAGCAACTTCAATTCTCACCTTCGACGCCACCGAGGTCGTAGCAAAGCCACGGGCAGGGTTTGATGCTGGCTTCTTTTTCTTTTTGCCTCCCGCCATAGTTTTATAATTTTGTCGGCGTTCTATTGAAAAAAATGGCGGGGGTCACCGCGTAAATAAAGTTGAATGACGCGGGGGTGCCAATACCTTAGTAACTTCGGGTGAACTTTAATCCTTTGTTCAGCGTGCCTGGCGACCAAAACTTCCATGACCGCTGAGAACTACCTCGACTCAGTAATCCGCTCCATTGCTGTGAAACTGCAAGATGGTAGGGGAAGATCTGAAAGATGTAAGGGGAATGGATCTCGAGGCCAGCAGAAAGGCGCTCTCCTCCTCCTCGACAGCGACCCGCACAGCATATCTTCACGGTATTGATGAACGACTCTCAAACAAAGGTCCGTGGCAGGATGAACCTACTCAATAAGCATGCTAACCTCTATTCTCTATAGAAATCGAGCAGTCGTCGTATCCAACTCTACTGGAGCTTATTTTCACCACATATTCCTTCTACCAAGACCGAAGCTCTAGACGCCACGTTGAACAATGTCTGAGGACAATATTTCAAGCAGGCGCAAGCCCAGACATTCTCTCTCCCTTTATCAAATCTTTACATGCCGAGGCATCGAAAACCAACATAGCCGCTAGCAACGCATTTGTTTTAACTGAATGGTTCAGCATACTTCTTCAGGAGTGCAGTGGGACACCTTACTGGGCGATCTGGGGACAGGAACTACTGGCAAGTGACGCAAAGGTTCTAGAGCAGTGCCAAAAGACAACTACGAAGCCCAATATCAGGCAGTCTTCTCTTGTTGTAACGAGAAGGGCGTTTCGAAAGGTTGTTTCTTGTCAGGATTCGGCAGAGGCTTCGATAAGTGATGCAATTGAAGGACTGAGTGCGAAGGCTGCCCAGCCCAACGCAAGAAATTCAATCATGCTAGGCGTTATCGCTGGGGTCTGTTCGAGAAAACCAGAGGCAAAGGTCATCTTTGAAAGCAAGAAGGCAAATTACTACAACTTCTATATAAGGGAGATTATTGGATCTCGGACGCCAGTGCCAGCCCATATTGCAAATGGACTCTCTGATTTCTTCTTGGATTTCACTAGTGCTGAGGAATTGGCGACTCACGTAGCACCGTCCCTAGAAAAAGCCTTACTCAGGGCCCCCGAGATTGTCCTGGATGATCTCATTACTCCATTGGTTGAATCGCTACCTGAGACCATCGACCTTTCAAAGATTTTGCAGGGGAACCTCTTGAAACCATTACTATCAAACCTTAAATCAACAAACGCAACCATTCGAAACGGCGCGCATACTGCCTTTCGAGTCACCATACCTCGTTGTCATGACGATTCTGCACTCAGCTTTATCGCAAACGAGATTCTGCTTCCTTTAAAGTCTGGGAAGCTTCCGGCTGCAGATCATCGAATTCTGCATTCGGAAATCCTAAAGGTTCTGCCGATAACTGAAAGCTTAGTCGAAAAGGTCTTGCCGGCCGTCTCTGCGGTTGCCGCAAAAGAAGCCAACGAGGGGGCGCTGAGCGCGGAGACCTCTGTTCTGTCTCTTTACACATCATGGTCTCTGGCCAATGGGGCAGCACTACCCAAGGTGGTCCTGGAAACGTTCAGCAAAGGCTTATCCGACAAGAAAGCGCCACTACGAAAGCTGTGGACTCTTCGACTAGGTGATATTTTGTGGGCTCAAGGGGATACTAATGTTGAAAATAAAGGTGTTACTGAGCTCGCGGAAGCTACCATCCCAAGCCTAATTAAGCTCTTCGACGAAGTTGCTTCAAATCCTATTGCTGCTGGCCAATCCGGGATTGTTGTTGGCGGTTATGTTTTGACAGCACTAGCAGCAGCGAAGCTCCCTTCTTTGAATAGTTCAAAGGTTGACGATGCCATCAAAAAGGCAAAGATTGTTCAACAAGCTTTGGCGTTTGAGCCCAAGCCTTCATTTTTACTAAACCATCGAGTCTACAGTAAATTGACTAATGATGAGGATCGTGTCTGGCTTATTCGTTCTCTCTCAGCTACAGCTGATGAAGCCTCCACATCTGGTCCAGATTCTGCGGCAGCCATTGCGTGGTCACAGGGGGTGATATCATGTATTTGCTCCGCAAACGTCCCACCTGCTGTGAGGCGACAGTGCATAGAGGTGTTATCAAAAACTTATGCACAACACCCTCAAGAAACATCGTCAATGATTATCTCTGGCTTGTGGCATTGGGTTCGCGACGTTGAAGTTGGAGAGAAAGATTGCGCCGCAGCAGCCTCCAAGTCCGACAAGACCAATCTCCACTTCATTGCAAAGGCCATATGCCTTTCTGCTGCAGATGCATCGAAATTCGGCTCCGAGATTAACCAGTCCGTAAAGGAGAGCCAGATGGTAAAGATGTTGGTTATTGCTCGTCCCGAGCTACTCCCTGGAGTTCAGTGGATTGAGCTTTGCCTCAGAGTTGGTGTGGACCCTGGCCAGCTTTGTAGACAGTATAACGATGCCATTATTGAGCAGGTTTTGGAAATTACGGATTTCAAAGAGGTATGCAAAGTCTTTATCCAATGGTTCTCTTCTAACCTTGTTGCAGACTGGAGATCAAAGTCAAGACACTATCAAAAGTGCAGCTTTCAATGCCGCGGCAGAACTAGCCTTCGTGGCACCTGACGTTATGACTTCCCGAATAGTCGATCTGTTTCAACACGATCTCGATCCAAAACAGATGGATGATATTGGACCTACAGAGGCCGCAATATTCCGAACTCCCGAAGGCACTTTGTTTGTTGATGTGCTGGCTAAAAAGTCACAGGACTACGTGCCTAACAAGAATACAAAGGACTACGACACGATGAAGTGGGAGGAAGAGTTGCGGACCCAGCTAGCTCAGAAGAAGGGCCAGCAGAAGAAGTTGACTCCAGAAGAAAACGCAAAGATCAATGCGCAGCTCAAGAAGGAAACCACAGTACGGTTGCAAGTTCGGAAATTAGAGGCTCAGTTAGTGCGGGGAATCGGCATCATTAAAAGTCTTGCTGTTGGCCCCCCAACTGAAGCTCAACTGTGGATGAGCCCAGCCGTAACCTCTCTTATCGACATCATCAACGCTGGAGCTGGCCTTGTTACAGGCAATGCAGCTGCCGAGGCATATAGGCTTCTATCGGAGAGGGTGGTCGCCCGCATTGGGCCGGTCCGTCCATTCATCGGAATTGCGACGCTAAGAGCGTTGGGAATTACACACCTTCCCGAAGAGCTTACCCAAGAGTCCCTAGGGGAGCTCATTACAAGAGTTTTGTATCGACTAAGGTTCTCTGGCGAGCAGAGGCATTTCGATACGGTTTCGCTGACGTACATGCTACCTCTGATATTCCTTGTGTTACGAAACGGCGGGTTTGGTACGCAGGAAGACTCTGAGGCGCAAGTTGTACTTGCGATCGATTTTCTGAAGTTCCACACCGAAGCGTGCTCCGATGCTAGAGTGCCACGTCGCGAGGTTCTATCGGTGCTGATCGAATCGATGCAAGCATATAACCAGCACTACAAGGCTATCAAGGAGTGTCTGGCTGATCTCTGCCGCTCGGTCGCTCCCACTATCAACGAGGATGAAATCGCAACACTTGTCCGGGGAGCTATCGTGCCTCAGACATCGGTTCGAACGTCAGTTTTGCAATCTATCAGCGCCGAAATTGATCTCAGCGACCAAGACTTCTCGGAGGAGATTTGGCTCGCTTGTCATGACGATATTGAGGGCAACGTTGAGCTCGCGCACGAAATTTGGGAAGAGAGTAGCTTTGAGGTTTCGAGTGATGATGTCTTCACGATCCTACCATATCTCGAAAGAGAAGATAAGCAGCTACGCCGTGCAGCCGCTCGAGCTCTTGCTGGAGCTGTAAAGCTGCATCCTGGATTGATTACAGAGATCCTTTCGCGCCTTGAGTCTTCATACATAGAGCTAGCCAAACCAAAAGTGCCGCAGCTCGATGAATATGGGATGCCTAGGAAGATGGATATGAGAGATCCTTGGGAGGCTAGAAATGGCATCGCGCTGGCTTTTAGAGAGCTATCTGTTGTCTTCAAAGAGGAACTGCTGGATTCATTCTTGAAATTTCTCATTGAGCGCGGACCACTCGGCGACAAGAGTCCCCAAGTCCGAGAAGAGATGATCGAGGCCGCGAGAGCCATCATTGCATTGCATGCGAAAAACAAGGTCGAGGCATTGATGAAGACTTTTGAAGAAACTCTTGAAGGACCAGATAAAGGCTCGGAATTCAGCGACAGAGTGAACGAAGCCGTTATTATCTTGTATGGCGCACTCGCGAGACACCTGAAGTCGGGTGATTCCCGCATTCCAAAGGTTGTGGCGAGACTTCTTGCCACCCTGAGCACCCCCTCTGAGACGGTACAATATGCTGTTGCTCTTTGTCTTCCAGATCTAGTCCGGGCCTCTCGCGACGAGATCCCAGACTATACGCAGAAGGTCATGGACCAGTTACTCAATGGCAGCACATATGCATCGCGTCGTGGCGCTGCGTATGGGCTCGCAGGACTAATCCAGGGTACTGGTATCGCTGCGCTCAGAGAATATCGCATAATGCTCACCCTCAGGAGCGCCATCGATAACAAGAAAGACGCAAAGCACCGTGAAGGAGCGCTCCTGGCTTATGAGCTTCTCTCGACTATCCTAGGCCGTATTTTTGAGCCATACGTCATTCAGATTGTGCCCCAATTACTCTCCAGCTTCGGAGATTCCAGTGCCGACATTCGAGATGGGTGTCTCGCTGCGGCAAAGACCTGTTTCGCCAGTTTAAGCTCGTACGGTGTCAAAAAGATCCTTCCCACGCTTTTGGATGGTCTCGATGACCAGCAGTGGAGAAGCAAGAAAGGTGCCTGTGACCTTCTCGGCGCCATGGCCTACCTCGATCCTCAACAGCTTGCCCAAAGCTTGCCAAAGATTATCCCTCCGCTTACTGGTGTACTAAATGACAGTCACAAGGAAGTGCGTCTGGCCGCCAATCGCAGTTTGAAGCGCTTTGGAGAAGTTATTAGCAACCCCGAGATTAAGGGACTTGTAGGAATACTCCTGAAGGCTTTGAGTGATCCGACAAAGTACACGGACGATGCGCTTGACGCGCTGATCAAGGTTTCATTCGTTCATTACCTTGATGCGCCGTCTCTCGCACTTGTTGTTCGTATTCTAGAGAGAGGTTTGGGTGATCGATCTGGAACAAAGAGAAAGTCAGCACAGGTTATTGGAAGTCTTGCGCATCTTACAGAGCGTAAAGATCTCATCTCTCATCTTCCGATCTTGGTTGCTGGTCTAAAGATTGCTGCGGTTGACCCCGTACCGACCACGAGGGCTACAGCATCCAAGGCTCTCGGTTCACTCATCGAGAAGTTGGGAGAAGATGCCCTTCCAGATCTTATTCCGGGGCTCATGCAAACCCTCAAGGCCGACACTGGAGCAGGCGACCGCCTTGGATCGGCGCAGGCTCTCAGCGAAGTCCTCGCTGGCCTTGGCACGAGCCGCCTCGAAGAGACGCTTCCCACGATCTTACAAAACGTCTCGTCATCGAAAGCATCTGTTCGCGAAGGTTTCATGTCTCTTTTCATATTCTTGCCTGTTTGCTTTGGCAACAGTTTCGCAAATTACCTCAGCAAGATTATTCCTCCTATACTTACTGGTCTTGCGGATGAGGTTGAATCGATCCGTGATACATCTCTCAGAGCTGCCCGCCTCCTTGTCAAGAACTTCGCTACCAAGGCCATTGACCTCCTCCTTCCGGAGCTTGAGCGTGGCTTGGGAGACGATAGCTACAGAATTCGTCTCAGTTCCGTTGAGCTGGTTGGAGATCTTCTTTTCAACCTGACTGGCATCAGTGCCACGGACGAGGATGAGGTTGAAGAAGGTGCCAAGGAAGCTGGAGCGTCTCTGTTGGAGATTCTCGGCGAAGAGAAGCGAAACAAGGTTCTCTCCGAGTTATATATCTGTCGCTGCGATACTGCTGGCCAGGTCAGAACTGCCGCTGTCAACGTATGGAAGGCTCTTGTCGCCAGTCCAAGGGTCCTTAAGGACTTGGTTCCTACTCTCAGCCAGCTTATTATTGAGCGCCTGGGGTCCACAAACGCCGAACAGAAACTCATTGCTGGTAACGCCTTGGGTGAACTCATCCGTAAGGCTGGTGATGGGGTGCTCTCCACCTTGCTGCCTACTCTCGAGGAAGGCCTCCGGACTTCTACAGATGTTGATGCCAGACAAGGCATATGCATTGCTCTTCGCGAGCTGATTTCGTCTGCATCTGAAGATGGATTAGAAGACCATGAGAAGACGCTGATATCTGTCGTTCGTGTTGCTCTTATTGATTCGGATGAAGAAGTTAGAGAAGCCGCAGCCGATGCATTCGACTCTATGCAGAATATGTTTGGCAAGCGCGCTGTGGACCAAGTCTTGCCATATCTCCTCAACCTTCTCAGAACAGAGGGCGAGGCTGATAATGCACTGTCTGCACTTCTAACTTTACTGACAGAGACCACTCGCTCCAACATCATTCTCCCGAACCTTCTCCCTACTCTCACGGCCTCGCCAATCAACGCATTCAATGCAAGGGCTCTAGCTTCGCTATCAACTGTTGCCGGAGGAGCTATGACAAAACGCCTTTCAACTGTTATCAACGCGCTTATGGACAATATTATTGTGTGCAAAGACGAGGAGCTCCGTGCAGATCTCGAGTCATCGTTGGACACTGTGCTCCTTTCCATCGACGAATACGATGGTCTCAATACTACCATGAGCATACTGTTTGGCCTTATCAAGCATGATGACCACCGAAAGCGCGCAGCTGCCGGATATCGCCTTGCCAACTTCTTCGCAGATACCGACGTCGATTACAGCCGCTACAATCAAGATATCATCAGGAACCTGTTGATTTCGTTTGATGATACCGATCTGGAAGTGACAAAGGGTGCATGGACTGCCCTCAACGAATTCACCAAGCATGTAAGCAAGGTAGAAATGGAGGCGTTGGTCTACTCCACCAGGCAAGCTCTTCAAAGAGTTGGCGTACCTGGGTCCAACTTACCAGGATTCTCTTTGCCAAAGGGAATCAATGCTATCCTTCCGATCTTCTTACAGGGTCTCATGAATGGCACGTCTGATCAGAAGACGCAGTCCGCTTTGGCCATCTCCGACATACTGGACAGGACTAGCCCTGAGTCACTCAAACCTTTCGTCACAGCCATCACTGGACCTCTCATTCGAATTGTGTCAGAGAAATCGACTGACGTGAGGGCTGCCATTCTGTTGACCTTGAACAATCTGCTCGAAAAGATTCCGACGTTCTTGAAGCCTTTCCTTCCTCAACTGCAAAGGACGTTTGCCAAATCTCTCGCGGATACGTCTAGCGAAGTTCTAAGGACTCGAGCTGCGAAAGCTCTGGGAACCTTGATTACTTTAACCCCAAGGATTGACCCTCTCGTAGCAGAGTTGGTGACAGGATGCAAGACATCTGATACCGGCGTTAGGAACGCCATGTTGAAGGCCTTATACGAGGTTGTCAGCAAGGCCGGAAGTAACATGAGCGAGTCCTCGCGATCTGCGGTGCTAGGTTTGATTGACACCGATGCGGAGGACAAGGATGCCACAATGGTGATAACAAACGCGAAGCTATTTGGTGCACTGATCAAGAATGTGTCTGAAGAAAACGCCGCGAGCCTTATCAAAAACCGCGCCATGACGACTCACTTTACCCACGCTTCTATTCTGGCGCTCAACTCGGTGTTGTTACAAGCACCTCAGTCACTGACGGAGTCGTCATTCGCAGAGGATTTGCCGTCTGTGATCTGCAAAGGAATTTCTAGTAAAGACGTGAGTATCCCTAATCTGTATTCAAGATTATTACTAATTTAATTAGCCCTTCATTTCCGATAACTCTGTGTTAGCAGCTGGAAAATACATTATGACGGAGAGCCCAAAATCCTTTGAAGCCAGGAAGCAAATCTTCGAAACTCTGGCTGCTTCGATTCCGGCAGGGAACCCAGCAGATACGCGAAGACTGTCTTTGGTGGTCGTCCGTACCGCTTGCCGTCACCACATGGAGCATGTGAAGCCACATCTTGCATTACTGGCTGCACCAATCTTTGCCAGTGTCCGAGACACCATTATCCCAATCAAGCTGTCAGCTGAAGCAGCCTTCATGGCACTATTTGATGTGGTCGATGAGGAAGGAAAGGTCTTCGATAAGTTCATTGCTAGCCAAACTGAGATGGCACCGGTGTCAAAGAGGGCTATGCAAGATTACTTCAAGCGTGTTGCATTACGTTTGGGTGCTCAAGCGAGAGAAAGGAGGGATGCTGAGGGTGGCCAGGGAGGACTTGGCCTTTCCAACGATGAAGTCGATGACGAACGCGAGATCTGGAGTGTTGGAAAGGTTGATCTAGGAGAGGCAACTTCAAGTGATGACTGATGTAATCAGAAATATTTAGTTCTGGAGGCACGGTGCTCTTGATTTAAGGCGGAAGCCAGAAGAGTAGGATCTGGTTTACAGTGGTGGGGTCATGAAAAGTGCAAATGTAGATATGCTATAGCCAATCAATGTCGTTTGACTATATATCGGTGCTTCTCCCTTTTATTTTTTTGATTTATAAACAATTATGTAGTAGTAACCATATGGAAGCACTGGTCGGTTCAAACATTATTCCCCCTACTCGTACGATTGACAGCGTTATTTGGTCGCGTGGGTTAATTCTCAGGATCCTCAGGGGTCCTTTCAATCCCTTATCTTATCTTATCGATGGTGAGGGCTAACCCTCCACTCCTCCTCACAATTCCGTGTTTAATCCCCGAAGAAGCTTAGCGTGCTGCCACAAGCGAAATCCGCCATCTTTGAATTCCATTCCGACAAAGTACAGAGACGAGGTCGAGAGAATTCACGACAACCATCGACAACCAACGGAATCCATCAGGAAAGACAAGATGTACGTGTGCGAAAATACTTCTTGACGGAATACCTTGAGATACCCTATCCGAAGACGTTAGTTACGATTGAGTGGGAGCACTCACGATTGATGGAGTCATCGATATGGAGATCCCACTCGTCAAAACTATTCACGACGGAGTCGGCCACGGCACTTGGGGAGATCTGTCCAGCAGAGGCTTCTAGTCAGCATAAACTAACGGGCTATCTTTAGGGTTAACCTTCGTACCCAGAAGCGCCTCGCGGCGGCCGTTGTGGGATGCGGACAGCGCAAGATCTGGCTCGACCCGAATGAGGTCTCCGAGATCTCCAACGCCAACTCCCGTCAGACCATCCGCAAGCTCGTCGCTGATGGCCTCATCATCCGCAAGCCAGTCACCATGCACTCGAGGGCACGCGCGAGAGACCACACCGATGCGAAGAGACTCGGTAGACACAAGGGTTTCGGTAAGCGTAAGGGTACCGCAGATGCTCGTATGCCAAGGTATGCCATACAACTCCAACCAAGCGCTATAGAGTGCGAGAGAATATGGAGTAGGCACTAACAACCACCACAGCCAAGTCGTTTGGATGCGCAGACTCCGCGTTCTCCGCCGCCTTCTCGTCAAGTACCGTGCCAGCGGCAAGATCGACAAGCACCTCTACCACGAGCTTTACCACCTGAGCAAGGGTAACACCTTCAAGCACAAGCGCGCACTGGTTGAGCACGTATGTTGCACCTCGACACAATTCGCAGCGCCTGAGCTAACAATACGCAGATCCACAAGGCCAAGGCTGAGGCCGCCCGTGAGAGGACTATCAAGGAGGAGATGGACGGCAGGCGTGCCAAGACCAGGGCTGCTCGCGAGCGCAAGCAAGAGAGAGTCGTCGCCAAGCGTGCTGCCATGTTCGGTGATGAGGAGGAGACCGAGACCAAATAAGCATTGCAACTTTTTACGGGGTAGCTGGAGCGGGGCAATGGTCTTACAAATAAAAGGCTCGGTTGCTTTTCGTTGTCAGGGCTTTCTGCATGTACTGCATGGACAATGGTGTCATGAACTCTTTCAAAGCGTGAAACGCCTTCTTCTGTTCGTGGTGACAACAGGGGATACTGATCCCCGTCGTGTGGCCAAACCCCCTTCCAATGCCCATGGATACCGTGTTTCTGTTTACTGACCGTGAAGGACCAAATCAATTCAGGTGAGCAAGGCTTCAAGCGTTCACTGTGACCAACTTCTTGTCGTTTGAAGGCGAGTTTTATTCGCATCTTCAACATTTAGCCATTGCACCCACCAACCACGTTCTCAGCCATGACCAACCGCAACTTTCAAGAAGTTGCTCCTCAGTACCTATTTCTATTTGTTTTCATTTTTCTTCACAATCTCTTCCACAGTCCACAGCTGTGTTCCCCAATCAGGCATTAGTGTGTACAGCATTTCGAGCTTTCAATGCTCCTCTGCTGAAGGATAACTATCTTTCGTGCCAAGATCTACCACCAAACCCTTTCCTTACCAAACACCTGCTCCCTCTTTCTCTATAGGAAACTGGTGCATGAAGAAGGGGTTACATATCACCTATTTCACAGTCTATTTAGACGCGTAATAGTTTTGTGGGCTTTTCGGGGGATTCTACTTGTAGAGGTATGCATATTTTTTTCTTTCAAACTGTGATATCATACATCATCGCCCATACAATGATGACAAATGGTCAAGAGACCAGATATATAACCCAGCTCGTTGAGGCACAAGTTGCCCTATGAAATAAGAAACATGTTCTGAAACAGAAACAACAATTCCACGTTATTACAACTCGAACAACACTGCGGTTGCTAACGTTGACTACAGCCGATTCACTTACTGTGGCAACGACTACAAGTCTGGGAGACCAAAGTCTTCTCAAGAGGGTACGTTTTATCTATTTCGTTTTCAAACTACCCCTCCTACAATGATGACAAATGGTCAAGAGACCAGATATATAACCCAGCTCGTCGAAGCACAATATACGTGCATTGTGAGATAAGAAACATGTTCTGAAATTTAATTTCCATCTTTTGAATCAAACATATCTATTGGCTCATCATGCTAACTTGGATATCAAGGCTTTCGACATGGATATCATTCTGGGGGCTATAGCTAGGCAGTATAAATGAAATAGTTACCAAGTGTACGAATGCATATTTGACCGCGTAAAATTCATATTTGTGTTCATAAGCATACTTGCAACTAATAATCTAGAGAGTTGTATGCCATAATTCACGTGCAACGTAAAGACCAGATTCCTATGTGCAACGAAGTAGGTATTCTACAACAACCACCGACGCCAAAACCGTGCCTTCTCTCTGCTGGGCCACTAAGCAGTGGAGTCCCAGGGCAAAGCAAATGTGCCAACCCATTCCTCAACCTCGCTGCGTAGCTGTACAATCTCCGTCTGTCCGTCTCCCTCGCCGACAAACTCCAAGAAAGCCTTGACGCTACCAGGGTTCTTCCTGCCCTTCTCGGTTTGCGCCTCAAGGGCCTCCTTGTCCAGTCTCTGGGTGATTGTGACGGCGCGGTTGACAATGTCAGCCACGCGAGAGAAGTCCTCGGGTGTGAAGCCACGGGTCGTCATTGCTGGCGTACCCATGCGAAGTCCACCAGGCTTGAGGGCAGACTTGTCACCTGGCACAGTGTTCTTGTTGGAGGCAACACCGACGAGCTCAAGGATACGCTCGACACGGGCACCATCAACACCTTGTGGCTTCAGGTCGATAAGGACAAGATGGTTGTCAGTACCGCCGGAGACAATGGTGTAGCCGAGACCGCCCTTGTCCTTGGAGTCACCAAGGCGCTTGGCCAGAGCCTGTGCGTTTACAAGAACGTTCTCCTGGTATGCCTTGAACTCTGGGCTTTGGGCCTGCTTCAATGCAACGGCGAGAGCCGTGATTGTATGGTTGTGGGGGCCACCTTGGTGACCTGGGAAGACGGAAGAGTTGATCTTGTCCTCGAGATCGTACATGATCTCCTTCTTGGTCTTGGGGTCGACCTTGCGAACTCCCTTGCGGTAGAAGATCATGGCGCCTCTTGGGCCACGGAGAGACTTGTGTGTCGTCGTGGTAACAACATCGGAGAAGGGGAATGGCGATGGGATAACGCCAGCAGCAACAAGTCCAGAAACGTGAGCCATGTCGCTGAAGAGATAGGCTCCGGTCTTGTCAGCGACCTCACGGAAACGCTTGTAGTCAAGGAGTCTGGAGTAGGCCGATGTTCCAGCGACAATCAGCTTCGGTCTGTAGAGCATAGCCAGCTCCTCCAGCTTCTCGTAATCGATCAAGCCGGTCTCCTCATTGAGGCGGTACGGGAGCGTCTCAAAGTACTTGGAGATGGCCGAGATCTTCTTTGTAGGTGTTTGATAACCGTGCGACAAGTGGCCACCGTGGGGTAAGTCGAGTCCCATCAAGCGGTCATGCACATCGAGTACAGCCGAGTAGGCGTGGAGGTTGGCGGGCGAGCCGGAGAGTGGCTGGACGTTGACGCCCCATTCTGCGGGGTCAAGGCCGAATGTCTCCAAAGCTCTCTTCTGGCAAAGTATTTCCGCCTGGTCGATGAACTCATTGCCGCCGTAATATCTCGCGCCTGGGTATCCTTCCGAGTACTTGTCTTTGGCAATTGATTAGCATTGTTCTGGTAATGGCGGTGGCGGTTCAACTCACTCTGCATCACACTTCCGAGGGCATCGAGAACAGCCTGCGACGTGAAGTTCTCCGATGGAATCAGGTTGATGAAGTGCTTTTGGCGGCGTTTTTCCTACACAGTGTTAGGAGCAGTTCTCTCCAACTGCGCGATGGCATCGCTCACCTTCTGGAGGATCTCGTAGACTTGAGGATCGCCATGCTCAAGGTCGCGAGTTAGAAGCTGCAATTGAGTAGCGGAAGTCAGTGGAAGTCCCTCAGATTCGCTAGATTTTTGTACTTTCTGCTGGCCTTCTGCGGACCTCGAGGACTGTGCTCTCCGTGCAAATGCTACTGAAGCAGGTGCAGTTCGAGGGAACGGCCTGGAGGCCACAGCACCCAAACGAGACGCGAGTTTCAACGACATCGCAATTCTGGAGAAACGCGAATTAGTCTCTGTCGAATTCGTCAATAGGGTGTGCCGTCTTACCTCAGAAGGCCGATATAGGTGCCTCTTATTCAGTGCTTCTGTATTTATATATACATGTATTATTGGGCGATTTTCTTGTGCTCTGAAGCCTTTCGGAATCGGAAGTCCATGCCCGTAATAGATAAGCTCGGTAGGGTAATGTGACGCATTCAAATATTTCCCCTCCGCGCAACTCTTGGCTTGTCACTGTACCCCCCAATTGGCAGGAACTTGGCTCTGCAAACTCGTACAATCAAGTACGAAACTGCCATTGAGCTACGGAGGCATGCCCAGCTCTCGCCAGTTATAGAATATTAAGATACGTTTGAAAAAAGTCGTTGCTACAACCTCGAATTGCATTTTCACCATGTATTGATCCAAAGCCTCAACTTCACCGCCAAGCAATGCGACTTTCTTGGCTAAAAATGCTGTATAACTTCCACTTACATCACTCAGGCCAGTCAAAATTATCCCTTCAAATATAATCGGCTTTCTCGGGGACTGAAAATGATATTTTGTTACTCGCGACACATCGGCGCGTGTGTAGTCGATCCTATTAAAGCTGTACAGCGCAAAGCTACGTACAACCAACGAACTACAAAGTTCCCTATTCGTCTATATTTACATTTATCATAAACTGAATTAGATCTTGGATCCAATAACACTTCCGCCGTCCAGCGTGATGGTTGCTCCGTTGACATAAGAACCAGCCCTGCTGCTTAGGTACAGGCAAGTTCCAGCCACATCCTCGGGGCTCCCAATCCTGCCAAGTGGAATTCCGGACTTAATGGCTTCGCCAAACTGCTTCAGGGTCTGCGCCATCATTTTGCTCTCAAATGGCCCGCATGCAATGACATTGCTTGTAATGTGTCTCTTGCCAAGGTGGTTGGCCAGGACCCTAGAGAGATGGTGCAGACCAGCCTTTGAAGAGCTGTACGCAAAGGTCTCCAGGGTCGGTACGCGCAGGCCGTCGACCGATCCAATGTTGATGATGCGAGAGGGAGCACCTTGGCTGGCCTTTGCCTCCAGGCTCGGGGTGAGGAGTTGGGTGATTGTGAAGACGCGGTGCAGGTTCAGGGTAAGAACACGGGTCCATGCGGCATCTGGGTATTCGTCGAAGGATGCTCCCCAATTGCTACCAGAGTTGTTGACCAGTATGTCCAAGTGGTCCTCACGCTTCTTAAATTCCTCGGCGAGGCGCTTGCAGTCTTCCAGCTTGTAGAAATCGGCGGGAATCGCATGGGCTGATCCAGGACCTGGATGGTGAGGGATGTTAGCAAGTGGCGGCAAACAACGGATGTGAAGTAGTATTGCTTACCCAGCGCATTCAGCTCAGCGCAAGCCTTGTCGCACGCCTTTGCATCTCTAGAGGAGATGTACACCTTGGCTCCGTTGGCAACATAGCCTTCAGAAATCATACGCCCAATGCCTTTGGCACCACCGGTGACGAGCACGACCTTGCCCTGCATTTGGATTCAGCCATCAATTCTATAGGGTCATTCCAAGCGCTCAGTAGCTTACCGTGACGTCGAAAAGAGTAGAGCGATTCATCTTGGATATATTTCAACGCAAATAAAGATATTTGTAAAGTAAATGGAAGAGTAAGCTGAAATGTTGCGTTCCCCTCCAGGCCTAATATGTCAAACCTATGCCTCGGCCCGTGGGCAAGTTTGCTATGTTTGACAGAAAATGGTCCCTCGTCACTCGGACGATCTAGACCCCAATTCTCCACCTACGTAAGTATTGATTAATAACCAACGTAATGTAAGAACTCCCGTGGCGAGGTACTCACTCTACCTTCCAAACTTAGTAATGTGATATTTATTAAAGAGATATAAACTTCTTTTCTGCATTGCCAGCTTAGAAGCACTTTCTCCTCCACACACACACACCGGTGAAGCTTCCCAAAGCATCATTTTTCAGAGCCTAACATCAAGCCGCCCCGTGCAGAGCCATCACAATGGCCAACACAGACGCTCGAGAGCGTCTCCGCCAACACTTCTTAAATGCAGATGAATCAGACCACCCTATTAAATGGGATGATCTCTACCGGGAGGGTTTCATCCCCTGGGACAAGGGCCTCCCTTCCCTCCCTCTCGCCGAGGCTCTGGCGCGGCAGGATCTGGTCAGTGAGCCTCCGGTTGCTGTGTCTGGCACAGGAAAGCAACGAAAGCGAGCTCTCGTGCCGGGTTGTGGGAAGGGCTACGATGTGCTTCTGCTTGCAGCGTTTGGATATGATGCTTACGGGCTCGAGACAAGCGAGCTCGCACTGAAGGGAGCGAGGGAGACACAGGAGAAGCATGGCAATGACGAAGTGTATCAAGCGAGAGATGAGAATGTTGGAAAGGGGAAGGTTACGTGGATTACTGGGGACTTCTTCAAAGACGACTGGGCAAAGAGTCTGGGAGAGGGATTCGATGGTACTTTCGATATACTATTCGATTTTACCGTATGTTCTAGACCCAAGATGCTGACTCCAAAACTAATCTCTTCTATAAGTTTCTATCCGCTTTACCGCCTACTCTAAGGGCAGGTTGGTCACGCCGGTACAGCGAACTTCTGGCGCCTACCGGCCGTCTCATCTGTCTCGAATTTCCAACCTATAAACCTATCAACTCCGGAGGCCCGCCATGGGCTCTTCCCCCGTCGGTATATATGGCGCATCTGCCGCGTCCAGGAAAGACTCTGGAATATGATGATCAAGGCGGGATCGTTGAAGCCAAGCTAGGCGAACCGCTGAGCAATGGCCTCGTGAGGATTGCGCACTTTCAGCCAAAGAAGACTCATCCAGACGGATACGACGCGGATGGCAACATGACGGATTGGGTTGGTGTCTGGGCGCACCCAATAATCGAAGCATAGATTCGTCCTTTTGTAGAAATAGGAACTACGCCAGTCAAGGTGCCTTCCGAAGCGAGTTATAATGCTCGCCCAATCCGTATCCGTGATGATAGTAAGCCAGCCATATCTTCTCGGTCTCCTCTCCGGTCTCGTCTGGGGAAAACTTGTCCAGCCTGCCATCTTGTAGAACACAAATCTCGACATTGTAGCTCTTTGCGAGCGCAATCAGCTCAACTTGTCCACCCCACTCGGCGGAATTTTGTATCTTCTGCACATATGCCGGGAGCGGCTCCTCCAAGAATGCCTCAAACTCGTCGGGGTGGCCTTCAATATACTTCGCTGCCGTCCTTCTAACTGCCTTGTATCTGAAGGCTTCCGTCTTCTCGGCCTCGTTCGTTGTCCTAAGGTCTATGCCGGCTTGGTTGAGTTGATCTGCCACTGATGAGAATAGACAGTGACCGTCGGGGCGGATCTCTTTCTCGTCCAGTTTGTGGGTTTTGAACGCCTTCAACATGGCAGTCCGTTCCTGGCGCTTCCAGTTCGGGAGTTTCGCAGCTTCTTCTTCGGCTTTGATGGCCTCTGCTTCTTGTTCTGCGGCGCGGCGGGCGAGACGCTCCTTCTGGCGGTTGCGTTTGGGTTGGGGCCCATCTTCTGACGGTGCGGGGTCGGAAATGGAAGTTTTCTGGAGGTTCGCGGCGAGGGTCTCGTCCTGGGTAGGTACAGCACTCGCATCACTCTCGGACTCAGATTCTACGTCTGCCACATCTCCCGGGGCATCTCCGCGCAGTGCAGCGAGCTCAGCTGCCTGCTTCTCTTTCAGCTGCCGTTCAAGCTCTGCGCATTCATCGTTGACACCCTTTCGTGTCTTTTTGGTGGCCTGCTTCTTTTTTTGGGTGATGCGGCCCTGGAGATCTTTATTTTCTTTGCGATGCCTCGCCTGGGCTTCCTCCACAGCGTCCATGGCTTAGTGTAACTGAAGACAGCTAGCAGATGTTTGGGTCTGCTGTCACGAAATTTCGCCAACACATTGCTTCATTCCTCATAAAAGCACGAGTAGTAGTGGGGTACACCGGGGGGTGCGCGTAGTAGGAATAGTAATCGAATAGTAAGAACCTCTGGTTATCGGGACAATTGCAATCGTCAACGCTAGCGTATTTTGAGCCTCGGCCTCCCATCATTCGCGGAAGCAACCCCCTCCACTCGCTACGGTTATTTTTTGGCTGTGCCGTTACTGCCGAACTCAATCCCCCGAGATCCCACCTTCCTCCCATACATATTTCTTGCCCCTACACCTACCTTCCTAGGTACCGAATGGCGCCAATTCCTAGGTTGGTTTCCAATATGTCAAGCTTTTTACACCGAAGACCCTAGAGGCTTATGGGTTTAGTTGTAGGTCGGGTGGCTATGAAAGGGCCCATCCCCCGCTTCTCTAGGCCATAGTCGATCCCAACAATCTCCCTCATGTTATTTTCTCGGCTTCGTTCTGTTTAACGGATATTTACAAGTACATATATATATTCATATATCCATGTCCAAATTCCTATACTCGACGTGTATATATTTCTCTGCGGCAAAATATCTGCTGGACTAACACGCAGTACCCTTCTGAGAGGTCCTTCTATATTGGCATTGCTTTGGAGTAATACCCGGCTGTTATTATGGTAGAGGAGCCAAGCTTAGGCAAGAAACTCGATGAGAACCAGGACGTAGAAAAACTGCCTCTGGGCGTCCTCTCAGAAGTTAGCCAGATTGGCGAAGGTGCTGCCGATAACAAAGAAGAGAAAGCAGGGAAAGACTCAGATGGCCACTCAATTTCTCCGCTCTCGACGATTTCGATAAGCCCAGACCAGGCTGAAAACACCAAAGAGCATACTCGATCCAAATCTCAGTCGGCTTCGGTGCGGTCAAAGGCTGTGACCATTATCCCTCGGTCTAGGAGGAGGGGGTTGCTTGGGCGTCTTGCTCTCATTCCCGAAGTGTCACATCCGCCGGAATACACGAGGAAAACGAAATGGCTTATAACATTCATCGTGGCTGCGGCTGCTGCAGCTGCGCCCATGGGTAGCGCTATTCTCTTTCGTAAGCCAATCCCTGGCCGTGGGCTGTATAATTCGAACCTCTTTTGCCCGAGTACTGACTATTGTAGCTACTCTACCACAGTTGTCAGCAGAGCTCCATGCCTCATCCACGGTCACGAATCTTTCGGTTGCTTTATATATGCTTGCCATGTCTATATTCCCGTTGTGGTGGTCTTCATTTTCCGAGACACTAGGTAGACGGACCATATATCTTGTGTCATTTACACTATTTACGTTATTCGCCATTCTATCAGCGATTAGCACTTCGATCAGTATGTTAATTGTCATGAGACTCTTATCTGGTGGGGCTGCAGCTTCGGTGCAGGCTGTTGGTGCAGGTACCATCGCAGATATTTGGGAGTCAAAGGAGAGAGGGAAGGCAATGGGGATTTTTTACCTAGGACCGCTCATGGGCCCTCTGCTTGCACCCATCATCGGCGGAGCTCTTGGAGGGCGATTTGGCTGGCGAAGTTCGCAATGGTTTCTTGCCATCTACGGTGGCATCCTTATTTTCGTCCTCACGTTCTGTCTTCCAGAGACGCTCCAGAGGACTGTTCCTATCGCAGAGCTTGCTTCTGGGAGTCCGGAAACCAATGAAACCCCTGTCATGCCTGTTGCATCACGCATCACAACTCGCCAGTCAGTCAAGGACCAAACCGTCACTGTCGCTCGCGTTTTAAAGCGTTGTTTTATCGACCCTCTCATGATTGTCACATACCTCCGTTTTCCTGCTGTTGCACTGACGGTCTACTATGCGGCAATCACGTTCGGCTGTCTTTACGTTCTCAATATATCGCTCCAACAAACTTTCTCGCTGCCACCGTACGGATTTAGTACCATGATTGTTGGCCTCATGTACATTCCCAACTCTTTAGGCTACGTCAGTGCTGCCCTCTTCGGTGGCCGCTGGTCCGATATCATCATGGCCCGTGAAGCAAAAGCTGCAGGTCGCTATGATTCAGACGGCGGACTCATTTTCATCCCTGAGGATCGGATGCGTGAGAATGCCTTCATGGCGGCAGCCATATACCCGCTTGCTCTGGTTGTGTACGGGTGGATTGCAAACTATGGGGAGCATTGGATAATTGCTGCCATAGCGAACTTCTTTTTTGGCATTGGCAGTATGATTATTTTCAGTTGCAGCACGACCATGCTGACAGAATTCATGCCGAAGAAGAGTAGTAATGGGGTAGCATTGAATAATTTTGTGAGAAACATATTCAGTTGCGTTGGAGGTATTGTGGCGAGCCCTCTGATAGATTCCATTGGGAACGGGTGGCTATTCACCGGGCTAGGTGTCTGGGCACTGGCGAGCGGCTCAGTGGTATGGGCTTTGCGTCGGTTTGGGCCAAAGTGGAGAGATGAGATGGTGAAGGTACTAGGGTGAGAAAGAGAGTATCGGGATTAAACTTGGAAATCTCGGAGTCTAGGAGTTATCAAACATATGGGATTGGATATACCGGTTTTGGACATTTGAAGCGGCTCGTTAATTTACTGGAAGAACCGACATGTCATGTCGGAAACCTTCCAAATTTACAAATCAGTTTTCTTGACCACTCCCTTGCTTCGCCGTTGTTTATTGTATATTGTATATTGTTCTAGTCATGTCACATGCGTGGGGCTCGAGTGGAGAGTTTCCATCCCTATATGGCAGGTTTGTCTATGGCAATGAGCTCTACCAATTAATCAGGCTTGTTGATACCAGGACCATCGGAGAAAAAAATGAATTGGCTTGTGAAGCGTTACAACCGTCTGAGACAACGACAAACGTTGGGTAACAAAGCAATGCCATGTCTTACGCGGGTGTTAGTGGTACTGGTGGTACTGCTACGGGTTAATTTTCAATTCTCTGTACCGGACAATGCTGTGAAACAAAGGTTCCTTCCATCGAAGACATGAGTGGGTTTTGCGGCGAAAACTACCACCCCACCCTACCAGCATGTTGGGAATGTAACCAGGTTCATGGAAGTCCCAAGTTCGGAGTTAACAAAAGTGAGTGTGGATGGTCTTTATGACAGTTTTTCACATTTTCATCCCTTGAGCGGGCTCCTTTGGTGAATGTCCAGAACACACAGGGATTGGACAATCTTCAATGCCGGTCATCTTTTAAAACCAACAAGACCAACACTCTTTGTTCCATTTTTGTATTTAGTCTCGCCCACTCATTCACTGCTGATAATCAGCTAAAGAGGATTCACTGCAGTTCATCACTCCTTGACATCACATCATATATATATACCCCCACGTATCTATGAATCCACCAACATTCTTAGTATTCTTCACACCACCACCAGCATTTTTAACTACCAAATACTGTGGACGATTATAATAACCCTTTTTAACATATCTTCATCATGAGTTACGTCCAGTGGCTTTTTGAGGGCCTGAGCTACGATCCGAATAAGCCGGTGAGTTCAATATCACATCATCACCACCTATTACCTCATGGGAACTAACTTACCTTTGTCAGATTTATATCGATGCAAACAACCCAGAACGCAGTCTCTCTTCTGCCCAGGTGAAATCTCTGGTCTTGAGAATAGGTGCCGGCTTGCAAAAATTCGGACTTCAGAAAGGCGACTGTACTTGTGTGATCAGCCACAACGACGTAAGTTTTCTTTTTTGGGGGGGGGGG
>JPJW01001671.1:0-15321 GCA_000750755.1 Pseudogymnoascus sp. VKM F-4513 (FW-928)
AATAGGGGACAATTTTTTTTGTATGGCGCCACATTAGGTAGTGATAGCGAGCGATGAATTGGACCTTTTTATTTATATCACATCTACAGTACCGTGCCCATGTTAACATGAACCGCCTTCGTCTGGGTATATCCCGCCAAACCGGCCTCGCCGAGCTCGCGCCCGATACCACTCTGCTTGACTCCCCCAAATGGAACCCTGTAATCCGAGTCATTGCTACTATTGATCCAGACCATCCCAGCCTCAATCTTCCTAGCCACCCGGTGCGCCCTCGTGATATCCTTGGTGAACACCGCGCTACCGAGACCGTACTGCGTATCATTCGCCATCTTCAGCGCGTCCTCCTCGGTCTTGAAACTGGCAATCACGACGAAGGGCCCGAAGACCTCCTCGCGGTAAATCTTCATGCTTGGCTTGACGTCCGTGAAGATGGTGGGGTTGATAAAGAAACCTTTGTCGAATGTGGGGCCCTTGGTGAATGCTTCGCCGCCGGAGAGGAGGGTAGCGCCTTCGTCCTTGCCGGCTTGGACGAAGCGTAGGACGCTGTCGTATTGGGATTTTGTTACTTGGGGGCCTTGGAAGGTGGTTTCGGCGAAGGGGTCGCCGACGGCGGAGACTTGTTGGACGTGCGTTTTGAAGGCGGCGATGAAGCTGTCGTAGACGGAATCTTGGACTAGGATGCGGGAGGTGGCGGTGCAGATTTGGCCTTGGTTGGACATGATTCCTGGGTTGGTTAGTGGGTGAGGTGTTGAAGGGGGTAATAGGGTCATACCGATATGTGCCCATTTCACGGCTTGGTCCATATCCGCATCGTCGAAAACCAACAGCGGACTCTTTCCGCCGGTTTCCAACGTGATATTCTTCATATTGACAGAGGCCAGCTTCATTATCTCCTTTCCGGTTGCTGTGCTGCCCGTAAATGCCACCTTATCGATACCCACGTGTGTTGCAATAGCAGCGCCTGCCTCTCTCCCATATCCATTGACGATGTTAACAACGCCTGGTGGAAATCCGGCCTCTTTAACCAGCTCTGCCAAATATAGGATACTCAGCGGAGTCTGCTCAGCAGCTTTGATGACCACAGTGTTTCCGCACGCCAGCGCAGGACCCAGCTTCCACGATGCCATGGCTAGGGGAAAGTTCCACGGGATGATCTGACCACATACTCCAACCGGCTCCTTGATAGTATATGCGAGCTTGTTTGCCCCGGTATCAATAACTTGGCCATGTATCTTATCCGCGTATCCCCCATAGTACTTCAAGACGCCTTGCACCTCAGCCACATCGCCGAGCGAATCGTTGTACGGTTTCCCGTTATCCCACGTCTCAATCGTGGCGAGAGTATCGGCGTGCTTGGCTACCAGGTCGCTGAGCGCGATTATCATGTTTCCGCGATCCGTCGGCGAGATGTCCCTCCATGAGGCGTCATTGAATGCATTTCGAGCCGCGGTTACCGCTCGGTCAATATCCGATGCGCTAGCTGCGTGAACTGAGGTTATTTCTGACTCGTCACTGGCGAAGTGTTAGAGGTATCATATGGTGGAAATAGAGCAACGTACGTGGGGTTGATGGAGGTGATTTTCTTCCCGTCGCTGCTCTTAACCCATTCGTTGTTGATAAAAAGGCCTGTTGGCTGGGTGTACTTCCTGCCATTGGGAGCAGTGAGCTCGATATGGAGGTCTGACATTGTTGTTATCGTGATGGTCCGTGGAATCTATGGTGATTGATAGTAGATGGGGTCAATTTCGGGATGCCGGTATCTCTGAAGATATCGTGGTCAAGTGGGGTCTGATGGCAGAGTAGAAGGATATGAGAACCGGTGATCGGACAGGTACAAGGGTCTCAAACATCTTGAAAGCAGCAATGACATCTTATATATATGTCGGCCGTATAAGACGTGGGTACTGGTGTAAGGTGGCGTAAAATGCAGCCAACAGCGACTGTGCAATAAGATGTTGGCTTGAATACCTTGATGATAATAAGAATCTAGGTAGTGGGCTAAATTTACCTATCGTGGTTAACCCCTGGCAGACCCCACAACCAGATTTGTGGATCGGCAGCTAGACCCGATAAAGTAACTCGAAGAGATACGCTAAATTCCTACCAAACTTATAGGTTGGAGATATCGATGCACACCATCGGCATTTGTTGCTTATGTTTCATAGATCAATACATGGAAAGACAGATAAGGAGATTGCGGGGACTCCGCATTTCGCGGGCAATGGATGTAGGCTACGCTGTACACGGTAATTTGAGGAGATGAGCTTCCTGTGGTATGATAAGTGATGTTACTGCTCACAACGCAGAACGCAGAACCGTGCGAGACAAACCAGTTCATATAAAGATATCCGAATGGACGTGTCTGAGACCCTCATCCCACCAATTTTGGCACCCATCGCGTTTACGTCTTTATATATATCTTCCATTTCGTCATAACCTGCACCGCCACTATGGCTACTCAGGAGGGCGATGCCAAAGAAATTAGCAGCAGTGTCAGCATGGAGGAGTCGAGCGATATGAAGGTAGAGGCTATTGAGCAGGGGAAGCTTGCACCGACAAGACTTGACCCCTATGGCAATCCTCTGGTTCCTGCTCCGACGAGTGACCCTCAAGATCCCATGAACTGGCCCTTGTGGCGAAAGTATATCTGCATCCTGATCGTGTGCATGGCATACTTTATGTTCACCTACTTCACCACGACGACTATCCCATCCTTTGCCCTATTGCAGGAGCAATTCGACGCTACATATACCGAAGTCAACTGGACATTCGCGATATCCAACCTTGGTCTTGCTGTCGGGCCGCTTCTTACTGGCAGTTTGGCAGATACGTATGGCAGACGACCGATTATGATTTTTGGCTGCGTTATTGCACTTGTGGCTTCGGGATGCACTTCAATTAAGACCATCAGCCTGAATGGGTACATGACGGCAAGATTCTTCCAAGGCTTGGGTTGTGCACCTGCTTCCAACGTTGGGCTTTCTATTATCAACGATCTCTCTTGGGAGCACGAAAGGGGTCAGCGTATTGGACTTTGGACAATGGCAATAGGTGCTGGAGGATTTGTCGGAGCTATTGGTAAGTGTAGCCATTCGGTCGCGAACAGTCCATATACTGACCGTGTGGCGATGCAGTTGGTGGGTTCCTGGCAACAATCAACCAATATTGGGCCGGATACCATGTCGCTATAATGTTTGCAGTATTGCTAGTATTGGAGTGCTGTTTCCTGCGAGAGACACTCTATCCACGCGAATTAGTTGTTCAAGCCGAGATGAATCAAGTTAAACTTGACGATACCGGTCTTAAGCGGACAACTCAGTTGGGTTATTTCGTAAGTGACCGAGATAGGAGAAACAGTTATGGCAAACTGCTAACATTCACCGCAGAGCCTACGGAAAGTTCCTGGAGTCCCTCATCCCAAACCATGGCATGGAATCGTGCAATTTTGCAAGCTTTGGACTTATCCTACCGTTGTCATTAGTCTCCTGTCTTATCTTTTCGGCCAATACTGGTGGTACGTTCAGTTTTCCCCGAAAGAAAGTATTGTACTAATGCAATAAGGATTTGTTCCCTACTTACCATGGAACCTGCCGCCTATGAACACTTTTCGCTGCAGATACAAGGTCTACTATTTATCGGTCTAATGGTTGGAGTTTTTGCCGCAGAAGCGCTTTGCTCTGGAAGATTGAGCGATCGGATTATGGCCATCCTAGCCAAGCGCAATGGCAACCAGAGAGTTCCGGAGATGAGATTATGGCTTGGTTACCCAGCGGCCGTTTGCTCCGCTATCGGTCTCCTCTTGTGGGGGTTGTCTGTCGATAACCACTGGCATTGGATGGTGGGACAAGTCGCCTTCTTCTTATGTAAGTCTTCCAAATATGCAATGGTTGAATTCGTGGTTCAGTATACTCATCATTACTACAACAGATGCGTTTGGGTTCCAAACAGGTAATACTGTAGTTTCGTCCTACCTCGTCGACAACTACCCCGAACACGCGAATGAAGTGATTACATTCTACGCGGTAATTCTCAACGTACGTTCACCCGATCTCTACTCACTCGTCCCGTGCTAATTTTCACCCAGCTCTCTGCTTTCGCTGATCCTTGGTTCATCAATATTTGGGTTGACGCAACTGGTAAGTTTCCATCACGTTTAACTTGAGACCCAGTCTTTTCTAATAGTGTTTTTTACAGGATATACTTGGTCATTCGCTGCTCAGGCTATCATCTGTGTCGGTCTAGTTATTCCCGCATACGCTGTGTTGCAGAACTTTGGTCCGCGTCTTCGAAAGCCAATGCGTTTGGAGCATACCCCGCTAGAGTCTGTTATAAACTAGATGTTTGCAAAGCTGGCGTTTTATGGATTTGTAAAGATATGATTATATATAGCGGGAAAGGCTACCAGAGAAATTTAGAGATTTGGTTATTCTGAATTGGAGCTAATTTGCGAGACTTGCGTCGTGCCACGTGTGATTGATCTACAGTAATTCCTCTAGGTCGAATAGGGAAGTCGGATCCGCTATGCTGGGTAGCTGTGCATGCGGGGAAATTATATAGGTGCAGTATGAAAAGAGCTAGAGGCATATTCTTGCAACCCCAGTAGCCGCTGATGTATGTCTGTGGATGAGTCGGATTCTCTACGCTTCTGCGAGTCACTGTGGGCAATGGATGTAACGTGGAATTTTTTTCAAGCGGCCGTGTCTAGTATATATCTGGAATTATGTACAGTACATCTACAGCTCAGACTTTATCTTTTCGTTCGAGCTCTCAACCTTCGCAACAGGCAAGCCCCTCTTGACAATACTCGTCAATATCTCATAGGCAACCTGTGCAGCCACCAGCGCAGTCTGCTCGCCCCTTCCATCATACGCTGGGGCAACCTCCACAATATCAGCTCCAACAACATTCAACCCTTCAACGTTTCTCAAAATCCGTATCAACTCCCTGCTTGTCCATCCCCCAGGCTCGGGTGTTCCAGTTCCAGGAGCGAGGCCGGGATCAACGACATCAATGTCGACACTTAGGTATACCGGGATCTCAGTACCAATTTTCTCAAGGATAAGCTTGGCAACGCCAGCTGGGCCGCCAATATCATCAATATCGTCAGCTGAGATGCGGAAAAATCCTTGACGAGTATCATCTTCGTAGTCCTCCCATCCATCACCCGAGAGGCGAGTCCTCAGCCCCGCGTGAACTGATGAGCCATTTGCAACGAGACCTTCGTTGGAAGCAATCCAGTACATGCTGCCATGGTTGAAGTGAGATTGCTCCGATGTCCACGCAGAAGGATACTTTGCAGGGTGCCACGTATCGAGATGCGCATCAAAGTGCAGCACAGCCACAGGACCATAAATTTGATTAAGCGCACGGAGAGCCGGCAGCGCAAGACTATGGTCGCCGCCCAGAGTGATCAAACGGGGATTCTGGCTGCCGGATTTGCTTGGGCGGTGGGCGAGTTCAGCAAACGCTTCCGTCATCTGGCGGAGTGCAAGCTCGTTATCGAAGGGGTTGATTGGAATGTCGCCGCAGTCCTTGATGGTGGCCCATGATGTGTATGGGTTGAAACCGGCGCGGGGGTTGAAGCCTCGGTTGGCGGTCTGGCGAGCGGATGCTGCACGGATGGCGCGTGGTCCGAAGCGTGCGCCTGGTCTGTAGCTCACGGCTGTGTCGAATGGAGATCCGATAATGGCGATGTCGTATAATTCATCTGGGTAGACGAGACACTTTTGATGCGGTAGATGCGCAAATGTTGAGATGCCGGAGAATGCCCACTGCGTCCATGTTAGCTACGGAAACGACACTGTATAAAAGGAGCTTCCATACCTCATCGTTCCACTTCCTCTTTAATTCTGTTAGGCGCTCTTCCGAGATATCTTGGTCAACAATTGGGTGTTGCCCGTGCCCGGCTGTCAAAGTGGCTAGACATAAAGTCAAGGTCAAATATTTGACCGCTTTGCTGAAAACCATTTTGCCTGTGATTCAAAGCAATACAGGTCTCGGAGGATGTCAAGAATCGAAGTATTTGTACTGCAAGCTCATACTGGGGTTTGACCCTACTTGTAGTTGTAGGGCCAATGTCTACGAGAAGCTCACTGTGCCGAATAGATCGGCCAAACGTAATATACTAATCAAGATCAGGAAGCTTTTGGAGAAAGTTGCGGAGTTCATTCAAGGTTATAACGATAAGGCCGTTGAATCATAACGCTAGTCCCTAATAGGTATCTGTAAGAGATGAAGATACCGTGAACCCGGACCCACCAATCTTACCCCACCTTCCCCTCACTTGGGTTCAGACCCCACCCACTGCACGGACCCCATCTTCCCATCACTTGGCCAATTTCTATTATGTGATGAGGCCCAGTGGCGATGCTGCCACAATAAAGCACCTATCCAGGCCTGCCGTTCATGCGGGCGGACTTGTCCACCAGCTTTGGTCTCAGTGGCGACTTATAGTCAAATATGGGCAGTGCTGAATCAGGACTGGGAATTCTCGAAACCCCCTCTACGGGTGTCCAAAAAGGGGTCGTAGATTCAATAAGGGATGAAATCGCAATCATCCTGACCTTCACATAGAGTTAGATATAAAGTCGCAGCAGAGAATCGTGCAGAGATTTTTTACCAAGAAAGCTTTCCCAGTCATCATTATCTTCTTTCTGTCCCCAGCTCATTTCCAATATGACAAGCGTTCGTTGAATGTTTCGGATCCTGAGCGAGTCGTACATGCTTTGAAGTAATCGTCGAATCATAGCACGATCTTCTCCAAGTGCCTCACAACCCGCCGTAAAGAGAGGCGTAGTTAGCATCACCCAAGGGGATAGTCCATCCGTGGGTGAGATCTTAAGGCAGCATTCGATGATTCGTTTCACAGATGCCTGGACACGTAAATCTGATCGAGGAAGCTGCCTTACGCGTCGTAGAATATGTATGAGAGCCGTGTGATAATAAGTTTCGTCACATGCTTCGAACTGTTCGGCTTCATGCTGCGAAAGGACTTGTAGGTCGTTTGGTCGGAATGCCGAATGCCCAGTCCTGGATCGAATCGAGCTTTCGAGCCTGTCTGCTTCTTCGTCTAGGCCGCGGTTCGATAACACAATAGCCCTTTCCTCATTCGCATCTAGCTGTCGGCGTTCGCAGGCGACTTCTCTGATCTCTTTGAAGGAGTCGTTGAGGTCTGTTGAGTAAGCCGTGTATATATCCAGATATCGACTATCTCCCTGGGGTGCACGTAACAATGCCCTTGGACCAAATTGCTTCGTTTGGGCGCTTGATAGGCCCCGGCGGGTAGTAAGCGCCATTAAAGACTCAATAGACGAGTACCAGCTGTCTATGAGCCACTGTGAGTCGCCATCGTGAGTGGGATCAATATTTGACATGGCCCTTGTTGTTCCTAGCAATGCTATCGCGCCTTCAACGTGGACACGCCAAGATTTATCGGCTCTGCCGGAATGAATCTCGCACACGCAGAGTGTCCTGATGGTTGTCAAAAGAGCATACTTTGTAAATCCCTCTTTCGTCTGTAGTTCGTGGCGAAGGTTCTGGAGGCTCGATGCCATGAATGATGACACAAGTGCATCGAGGTCGAAATTCATCGGCATGCCATCTATGAGCGTCGACCGATGCAATGCAGACAGTGCCATCGTGGCATAAAGTAAGGATGGTGTCTGAAGCGCCATGGGAATAATAAGACGACATATCCTTGTCTGAATGTGGGCGTGACAGGCCGTAATGCGAGACGCCTTCGTTACGAAATGGTGAAGCAACGAACGACTGGGTGAAGGTAGCCAAGACATTTCGTCGATTTCTTTACTCAGCGCCATCTCAACCGGCGGAGCCTCATAACTTTGCATTGAATTTTTAAAATTAGATGATGATCCTGTCTTGGTTGCTCTGGAGCCAGCAGATGGAGCGATTGGTGCTGTAGCCTTTGGGTCTTCTTCATAAAGCCGAGCTGTCAGCGGGGACCTGTAAATAGGGCCATGTTGTTCATACCACTACAACTTTTTTCACCGGTGCCCAAGTCTCGCCTTTTCTTTCTGACTGTGCGAGGAGCCACCTGCCACTTTAATGCCTTGGCATAACTACACTGACTTCCTGCCTCGATGCATCTGCCACAACAAGGTCGTAACTCGTCGCATTTCTGTCGCCGCTTTTTGCATCTGATGCATCCGTGGTGTGAACGTTGGACTGTATTCTTAAGCATTGTGCTACACGTTTACACGTTTCGGTGTCTCTGTTGCTTAAACAAGAGAAAGTACGACGAGGATGTTCATTGAGGTCGTTGTTATCGTCGAGTATGATAGCACACGCGATAAGCGCTGTAGAAATGGGCGCTAGTGCTGGCGATTGAGGGGGTCACAGTGGTTCTAGCCCCAGACGGGTGGCAACGTTTCCCGTTCAGGGATGCGGGGGGATAAGCGATAAGCCGAGTTCCGACCTATCAAGGCACATTTGTTTCCTTTACGGTCAACCTCCGAATTACCTCAACACTACAGCCATTTCGTCCTCTCTTCGGCTTGCAATACCGAATGCATCCAATGCCTGGCGCCGTTATTGTAGCGGGTGCTGCTGGTTCTCAATTCCTGGCGGGTGTTCTTTTCAGACACGGTGATCGCCATCCCCACTTCAATGGCAGTCTCACCATATGCACGACTTTTACAAACCTTACCACAAGTACTTCCCTACAACCCTAAATATTTCGATGCGACCAGTTTGACCTCGTCCGAAGAAGTATCAGTAGAGTTACTCATCTGTACTAAAACGACCTTCAATCTAATGATGTTCTCGTGCAATGCCCCTAGCTTCTTCTGGTTCCGTACAATTGTGGCAATATACCGATTACCCCACCTTATTTTATCATATGAACTAGCCATAAGAGTCAAATTTACGGCGTTGGATATAGATACATATATGAAAGTTCTATAGACCTAGTCATTCCCTGCACACCCATCCGTCCAGCCACCTATGTTGCTAACGACTTTGTTGTTCTGAAAGCACCTCCTTCTAACCCATATAGGAGTGTGAAAGCTGGCTTTCCACTCGTAACCTTCTTCAGTCGGTTTGTCATAGTACTCAAACTTCCACTCCGTGGGATCGCTGCCAATACAGTCCCTAATCTCAGGGTGAAGAGTCTGCCCGCCAAAGTCCCAGTCCGAAAACCCAAAGCCCTCCATATCATAATAACTAGCACCAACCTTGTACCAGCCAGAGCATCTCCCCCCCGACTTTTGCATAAGAGGCCAAGGACGGGTGCCATATGGAACGACCTGATAAGTAATGTCCCCTTGGATCCATTCGCCGCCAAATTTCCAGTTCATGGGGTTTTTTGGATCGTTGCCGTCACACCCGTTAATAATACGTTCCATACTTGAAAGGCACTTTGCCTTATCAAAGGTGGCAGTAGAAGGCTGTCGTATCCGAAAAAAATGCATGCCGGGAGTGCCGACATCGTAGTGCTTTTCCCAAACTGAAAGATCGTCTTCTGTAGTAAAATCCACGTCTTCGCAGAAGTCCTTGTAGCTTTCATTGAGTCGGTCGCTACTGGCATAATTTTTGGTGCTAAACTTTTGCCAACAGCTAAACTTGTCCACGACTGGACATGATGGAGGCACAACGCCAAGAACGTTTGCTCTCAAGTCCATTATGGTTTGCAGCGACCACGAGGCGATTGTGTAGTGGCCCAGAACATTGGGATGGAAGTTTCTGCCGAGATAGTTGGGTATCCCAAAAACAGGGGGCGGTTTCTCATCTCCTGGGCAATTAGGTAGGCTAGGTGCGCGACGGTCTAGTTTGTGCTTTACCTCAGACTGAGGACTTGACGATTTATATAAGAGCGAGTTATAGAGCTCGTCTTGTACATTGTCTCTGTGCATCTTCGTGGCTACTTCGTCACGTTTGTCCAGGTCAATGCTAGGAGCACGTCTGCTAGATTTAACCGTGGTCTTCTCGACGTGTGTATCTCGCTTGAAGAATTGTAGATCAGGCTGCATAGTATCCGGATACCTGCCAGTTGAGGACGGATCACAGTACTGACCCCGAACCCCTCCGGAGGGCCATGCGTCCCAGTTGGAAAACCCGATTTCGAACTTATATGTAGAATTTGCCGCGGTTTCTTCTACAACAGTTCTGATAACGTCGTTGATCTGCACCACGAGATTGTTGAATTGCTTGCGGCGCGCAACGGTCAACGTCAGTGAGTCTTGGCCAAATATGTTGTATACCGTCCAGTCCTGATCTGTAGCACAATCCTCATTCTCTGTGTTAAAGAACTGGGCGTAGCCGTTAAATACCACGACGCTATCTGTATTCATTTTGCTGTTGAGGGCGTCCATGAGCATCTTTAGATTTGGCTTTAAGATCGTATCGAGGTTTTTCTGAGCAAGAGTTATAACGGATGTACAGGCCTCTTCGCCATCGTAAGCGCTGAAAACGCACGCCAATATCATTGCTATAGACTGTCAGTATTATGTTCCTCAGCAGCAATATGTTGCGGGTGTAGTTCGTACCAAACAAAGATCGTTTCCGCCTGCTGTCATTATGACAAGATCTAACTTTCCATTCATATCCTGAATCTGCTTGTAGATTCCTCCGGTTCGGTCACCACTGCAGGCTAGAAACTGAAACGACTCCACGGACGAACCAAGAGCGTCGTTCACAATCATAGGATACGACTTATCGTACCTCGAACAGTAATAGTTTTCGTCACCAAACTCCTGCCAAGCGTCCGACAAAGGAGCTCCTGCTCCTATGCCAGCAGTAAAACTATCGCCAACTGCAGCCCACCGCTTCACCCAGCTGAAGTCGGTCGGGTCTGCAGCAGCGCGCGACAACACATTGGGGATGGGCACCTCCGAAATATTAGAAGTGTCGAAAGCTGGAAGTACAACAGATTCCGTTACAGCCCACAAGTTAAAGAACAAAAGAAGAGCTGTCGCCCTCATCGTAACAACGCAAGTATGCTTCACTCAATGTGCTGAATATCGAGTTCCTGACACCAAGATTCAGTTGAACTGACCGATGGGTGTCCAAAAAGCGAGCTCCCACGCTAGAAGATCTCTTGTCTCAGTGAGTAGGAAGAAGGTGAGTAGAGGCGTACTGTTGGGGGACCACCCTTGAGGCCAACAGTCTGTTGGTAACGGACCACGAGGCCGAATGGAGGTCCGAGATCCCGATGCAACCCAGCGCATTTACCCTGAAGACTACGCTATAGCCCCCAACAGTTGTCCTATTTAGAAAGTTTTAAAATTAAAAGTTGTTGGGGATTTTTATCTGCTGATGTTTGTACCTTGGCTTTCGAGAGCTCATGCAGCGTTGTATAGCTGCAATTGGCCAGGACTTGCTATTTAACGCCCCGCAATACTACCAACTTGTAGATTTTGAAGCGGTTAAATACAGTATGTGTTGGTTACTACATTTAGCCCCTGTAGCTACTACCATGTTTGCAACTACAGCATATCGATTATCCCTAAAAAGAAATATGAGTTATTTGAAAGGTGTCAATGTGATGTTGGTTCAGAGGCTATTTTTCATAGATCGACCAGACACCCCGGCTATCGTGCAGTGATCTACATGCACTATACCCTTCGAGAACGATTAATTCCAACAATGTACCAGTACACGCAGGGGGCTATAGTAGTCTCGGCTCCACCACGGGTTGGACCCTATTTCTGACTTATCCGGTATCTTCCAGACCAGAACTTCAACTTCATACGTAAGAAACCAACAGCGAGTGGGTTGGGTGCAATATCCGATACCCCTGGCTATAGATTAGCCACAGATAGTAGGCCTATGTGACTTCTGCCTAATTTAGAGTGCTATACTCAGAATAGCTCAGAATAGCTATGCTCAGAAAGAACCCTCGTCTAAGGCGCTGGTGCAAACGGCGATGATTCTCGTCAATCCGACTTCCCACTCCCGTGCATTTTATTTTGCAAAAAGAGAAGTCTCACTCGTTGTTGTTGAGGATTATTTTGATTTATTTTGCTCTTAAGGATTAGAGAACTCAACATGAGTGCTCGCATCTCCCTCAGCGGCCTTCTCTGTGTGTCTCTTCTCCTGCTGGTCCCTGAAGTCGTCCTCGCAAAAGCTAGCTATCAGGCTGCATTCAAGTCCCAAGTCGAACAAAGTGCCGCCGGATTTGCACTTGCAGCAGCAGAAGAACCAGATTATACGTGCACAAAAGACAAACCTTGTTCAATTGGCTGCTGTGGTCCTCTGTAAGAATTTCATTCATTATGGGAGAAGGAAATGCCTGCTAACATATTTATAAGAGATGATACTGGGAAGGGCGTTTGTGGATTGGGTCCAACGTTTTGTGGCACTGGCTGCACATCAACTTGCAACTACAAGAGCGAGTGCGACCCAGGCTGGGGGATTCAATGGTCAAATTCCTCAACCTGTCCACTGAATGTGTGCTGCAGTGATTATGGTTTCTGTGGTACTACCGCCGACTTTTGCGCTGGTAAAGTTACTTCATCACCAGAGTGCCCCGCGTCAGGCAACAGCTCAAACGCGCGCACCATTGGTTATTACGAAGGTTGGAACTGGCAGAGACCCTGCGGAACCATGACCCCCGGACAGATTCCACTCGGATACTACACGCACATTAACTATGCATTTTCCTTGATTGATCCTACAACATACCGGTTGACACCTATGGATGATAAGACGGGTACATTGTATAAATCTGTTTCTGCGCTGAAGGAAATGCAGCCAGGTCTCGAGGTCTGGATTGCTGTGGGGGGTTGGGCAATGAACGACCCAGGGCCCTTCCGCACCGTATTCTCGGACCTAGCAGCATCCGAAGCAGCTCAGGATCAGTTTTTTGAGTCCTTGATAACTTTTATAGCCAACAATGGCTTTGATGGAGTTGATTTGGATTGGGAATACCCAGTAGCTGATGACCGAGGAGGGGTAGAGGCCGATTTCGACAACTTCGTTAATTTTTTGTCCCGACTAAGAGCCCGCCTGAACAACCTTGGGAAGCCTGTTGGAATCTCACTTACATTGCCAGCTTCGTACTGGTATCTTCGTGGGTTCGATATCATCAAGCTCGAGCCGTACCTTGACTGGTACAATATTATGACCTATGATATTCGTAGGTCCCCCCGTCAATACTTTTGCAGCAATCGCGCACTATCATAATATAAAGCTGACTAAAACCTAGATGGCATTTGGGACTCTACAGTAGATTCATTGGGACCGTATGCGCGCGCGCATACCAATCTCACCGAGATAGACGAATCACTAAAGCTCTTGTGGCGAAACAACATAAATCCGGGACGCGTGAACCTTGGACTCGGCTTTTATGGGCGAAGTTTTACAATGAAAGACCCGAATTGTATGGCTGCTGGCTGCGAGTTTAGTGGAGCAGGAAATGGTGGAGAGTGTACTGGAGCAGCGGGTGTCTTGTCTGCGGCTGAGATCAGTAATATTATTACTGCGGGTGCCACTGTCACTTTCGATTCGGCCGCTGCTGTTCAGATTGTCACCTGGGATAACGATCAGTGGGTTTCCTGGGATGATACAAAAACGCTGGCAATGAAGGTTGAGTATGCGAACCAAAGGTGCATTGGTGGTCTGATGATCTGGGCTATCGATCTGGATGATGGTACGCTTATCAAGTCATTGGCAGCCGCTGGTCGCCCTGTGCAGTACTATAATGAGAACCCGCCATTGGTAGTGCCTTGTTTTGGCTCAGCATGGCCAGATGATGTGTCCTCGGACAATACTAGCAGTAGCTCCATATAAAGCAGCGGCTGAATCAAAGTACTATATCATGAACTATTTGTGTTTGTAAAGACTTGCCATATTGAATTGGTCGATCAGACTCCTATATATTGCTCCTCGATAGTCGCATTTCTTATTGTATCCATAAAGGTACCAGCAGTCTATAGGCAACCAGACGAGCCTCCTCCCTTGCCTCCCTTCTTCTTACTTAAATTAAAGCGCTCCATAAAAGTTCTCATTGTAGAGGTTGATCCCTTTTGGTGTAAGACCTCCTTCGAGCTTGCCGGTTTCTTAGGGTACAATTCGGACACTCCAGCAATATCTTGTGTGCTTGGAGCATTATTTATTTGGATGCGGCTCCCATCGTTCTTGAGCAGGACGGGCAGACGCTTGTCGTCACCTGGTATAGAGGGATCGATCCTTCCGCCAACACCTGAATTATCTATAGCCCCTTTGTTAGCAATTTTCTATAATTATATACTATGACGGTTGACTTACAAATCATAATGGAATCCCAGTCTACGCCGCCATCTTCATGTGCTTTTCCCATTTCACTCTGAAGTGGTAGGAAATCAGATGCAGAAAAATCAAACTCATTAGACCTTGTCCTGCTTATACACAGAGTATCAGCCATCTCCGACAGGGGGTATTTAATTTGAAATTTTCTCTGAGCTTCGTCGTAGTCGTTCAGGTTTTGGCAATTAAAGTTGTTCGGGCCAAAGTCAGTTCCGCGATCAGCATCATTGACATCTCTCCAGAATGCTGGGTTCTGGTGTTCATGGAATAGACCCAAGGCATGGCCAAGTTCGTGGGCGTAGTTGCCGATTTTGTCTAGGTTTCCGATGTCAGTTCTATCAGACAGCCTCATTGATAATTTTCCGGGTTCCTTGTAAATTTCATTGTTGGGCCAGGGAAATCCAACAAAGGTACTCAGCGTGCCAGTGGTGTATATGATGTGAAGCACAGTGTACGGATTCTCTCTGCATTCCACTTCGCCAGCTGGTGCCATTGAAATGTCGTCTAGGCCTGCGGTTGACCACACCTCAAAAGCTTTCTTTACATCTTTGTCCAATATAGTCTTGGCTTCTTCGCTCTCATAGCAGTAACGAATCTGCCCATTCTTCCAGTGATTTTTTTTAACTGACGAGGAAGTCTCGTCGATGATAAAGTAGCGGCGTTCAAGAGGACTAGTAGAAGCACCTCGGTCGAATTTGGCGAGAACTTGCGGCTGCCAGATACGGCTCCCAGCTAGAACGTGGCTTGCTAAAACAGCAAAGGTCATGAAAAACTTGATGAAAGACATTTTCTTGAAGATGCTGTACTGTTGTGGAAGAGAAGTTGAGTTTGTACCCATAAGAAATTGTAATTAGCGCTATATGGCGAATACAGCTAGTGGGTTCGCTCAGTTGCTAGGAGTTGGATGAAAACCTATTTACAAACTATACTGCCTAAACGCATATACTATGCAGTGAGAGTGCATCTTTTCCTCTGTAGGGATATTCAGGCAGGTGACAAGTCGCGCAAGAGCCTATACCGTATAATCAAATATACATTGACGCCATCCAACAATGCAATCTAACATATGGGGGGGGGGGG
>JPJW01001673.1:0-23328 GCA_000750755.1 Pseudogymnoascus sp. VKM F-4513 (FW-928)
GGGGGGGGGGGGGGGTTATTGGCTCGGAGATTGAAGACCTAAACGCCGAAAACTACGCAAATGTTACAGCGAGCCGTTCTAGCATCGCCGCCAAATGGCAGCAATATATTTTTCTGGTTTTATATTCTACCTGGCGCATTACAGGTGGTATTGACTGTTAAACGATGTGCACGGGTGCAGAACGAAGTACTTTTGTCCCCACGTTAAGTGGCTCCGATGATAATGGCTGGAGCGGTCGTCGACCACGTGCTCTCACAGAGGCACGTCGTCAGCAAAACCGCCTGAATCAAAGAAGGTATCGTAAGTGTTGTTTCCTTTTTAACACGACCCATCACTAAACTAGCGACTAGGCCAGAAGCAGAGGGAGCAACGCCGCGAGGGCTTGGAGAGGCGATCCAAGAACGCGTCAACGCAAATTATAGAGCTCCGGCCCCGACCAACAAACCACGGTGAGGAAGTGACGTCCAAAAGAGATACACCACCGAATCTGTTAGTTGGGCCAAACCTTATTGAAAGCCAAGGTGTTATCAGAGTTCCATTGAATCATGTTGCTATTCCGGAGGTTGAATCGCTGCTACCGCTTGACTTCGATTTCCAACACATCACGGACTTTGAAGGCGGCACGGAACTGTTAGATGATCCGCCAGTAGATACCGCCGTGGAAGCATATAACGATGACAATTACATGTGTTTTAACGAGCTCGATATACCAGTAAACCATGGATCAGGTTTTGAGGCATTACTTCAGGGCACCTCTTTATCAGAGAAAGTCGTATCTGCACCCCACCTCCCCAGTCCACGGCTGAACTGCCTCCAATTCTACCAGACAACCTTCTTCATGGCAACCCTCTACAATGCCCGAAGCATGGGCTTTATTCTCGATGAAGAGAATGTTACAGTATCGCATTGTCTCAGATCCTCCCCCTACTACCGACCTGTCACGCCAGCCGATGACCTAAAGGATCTCCTCGCAGGAATCACTAGGCCTTCAACTCCGGCTCATCTACGGCCTACTTTAGCACAGGTAATCTATCCACACCCGGCATTTATGGATCTTATCCCTATACCGGCCTTCCGCGAACGTGCCATCGCTTTGGCAGTCACCAGACCGCAGTTCAATTTATGGGATTTGAAGAAAGACATGGTTCAAGGAGAAGGTCTTGTCCCCTGGAGTAACATTGGGACTGCCTCTCGATCTGCCCGCATGAGCGGGGGACAAGGGCAACCATGGGATATCAGGAGCTGGGAGGCGGCACCATGGTTTCTTCGAAAGTGGCGTATGCTGGTTGATGGGGAGGAGGGAGAACTATGGAATCAGAGTCTGTGGTGGCAGAGGGCAAGAGGGGTGATAGAAGGTTAGATTTAAGAGCACCTGTAGCTGCTTCCAATGCTCATATGATCCTACGACGAAGATTCGGCTCATGGGATAGAAGTTTCGGAAGTAACATCGATAATATCAACTGAAAAAAGGCTAACTGCGTGTGTGAAAGGTTGGCTAACTTGATAATAACTAAGCTTGCTTTTATTAATCCCATCCGCTCGTCGACGAACTTGGTGGCAAGTCATGATAGCCTGTACCCCACGCACTTTCATTTCGTCCTAACGTTAACTCCAACACGCCGCCCTGGCTATAAAAGCTGTGCGATATCCAATTCTTGTGATAGGGAGCTCCATCCAGCGTAGCACTCTGGATGAACACATTTTCGTATTCGGCATCAAAGTTAATATTTCGAATCACCGCAGTCTTACCAGTCTGGCCGCTGGTGATGCTGACCTCTTTGAAAAAAGGAGGCGTAATGAGATACACGTCTTGGCCGCTTACAGGCCAGAGTCCCATCATTGCAAGAGACGAGAACGAGCCCATGGCTCCGCTGTCCTCGTTCCCCGGAATACCATTAAAGGTGTTGTTGAATTGACTGGGTATGTAGGTATGCGCTTGAACGGCGGACAGGGCCGGTCGACCACCGTAATGGTATTGGAAAACCGGGAGGAATGCCTGTTCATCACCAAGGTAGAGCAGATCAGGATATGAGTGAAGGTATGTGAGGCGCTCGATGTACGTTTCGGGGCCACCGAGTGTAAGAATCAGAGAGGCCATATCTTGGGGCACAAAGAATGTGTATAGCCAGCTGCTGCCTTCATATGTCTCATGGCCTCCTGGCGAAAGATAGCAAGACGTGAAGTTGTACAGCGGCGAACAGAGTGTCGGGTCCTGGAACCCCCAAGTGCCGTTCAGATACCTTGGCTGCAAGAAGCCGACGAAGCCGCTATCTTTACCCTCGATGAGGGATGTCTGGTCCGGATTGTACATATTTTTCCAATATCCTGATCGTTCAAGATATTTCTCTGCGTCGGAGACCTTGTTTATCCTCTTCGCCATTTCGGCAATGCAAAAATCATCGTAGGCGTACTCGACTGTGCGAGAAATACTTCTCGTAAAGGGTCCAAACCCATAAGGGTCAAAGTCATCAGTTGGAATGTAATGCAAGTTCTTCCAACTGGTCAGTCCACCGCGTCCTTCAACAGACCAGTTGAGGGGTTCGTCTTCGGCATCGGAGACTACGGCCTCGTAGCCAGTGGCCCAGTCGATCCCTTCCGTGATATTCTTCAGATACGAGTCCGCCAGAACAATATCCGCATTGGACCCTCCCTGTGTGAGTCCTTTACAGAAGCTCATCCTGCAATCGGGGAGTTTGCCTACACATATTTAGTAGGGCGTTTATTTGGTAGAAGAGATGCAACGTACCCTCATGTCGATAGATATCGATTAAAGACCGTATCATCCGAGCTTGGCTTGTAGGATCGACAATGGTCAGGAGGGGGTGAACACTTCTAAAAGAATCCCAGCTAATACAATTAGTGCTAGAGTAGGAGTCATAGACAGATTAATAACTTACATGCAGTAGAATGAATCGTAATACGGCTCATCGCTATCCCACAGTTTGTTCTCGCCCGTGTAATCCTGTGGCGAAATCATACTCTTGTACATTCCACTCCAGAAAACTGTCTGGATGTCATCACTGACTCCAGTAGCATCAATATTGACCACAGATAGCTTCGACCTCCACGCATCTTCGGCAGCTTGGAGGGTCTTGTCAAATCCGAAGTCAGGAATTTCTTGCTCGGCATTCTGACATGCCTTTGCCTCACTGATGAAACTAAGACCAACCCTAACGAGAATCTCATTTTTGGATTTAGGGGCACGGAATTGAGTCCATGCGCCAGCTGGCAAAGGAGGAGAGTTGACACCATCCGTTGCCACACTAAGATGCTTCGGCTGGCTGCCTGCTCGATTATTCATCCAAACTCCAGTGTCACGGATAGCAGCACCAGAGAAATCGGCGCAAAAGTATGAGCTGTAAGATCCAATCCCGAAAGAAGGCGTAAATGTCCCATTTCCCGTAATTCTGCCAGTCGTAGGGTCAACTTGGATGTGCCCCTCCTTTCTAGAATCAGGGAGATCCGATAAATCGACTATAATAAGAGGACTAAGCGGCAACGTAGAATTCGACGTTTGGTTTGTCGGAAACTTGAACCTGTACAAAGACGTGTGGTTCGTTACCGTCATTTCTGTATGGATTGACGTGTTTAGAGTAACAGCAAAGTATCCTGGGCGAGCTTCTACCGATCCATTGATTCGTCGTGACGCTCGGTCTATCTTTGTGAACTTGCAGTTGTTGATATTGTCCCCGGGGCATCCAGTTTGAGCAAAGATGGGGAAATTTCCAAGTGATGCCGCACCACCTGTTCCTAAATCGTGCATATGTGAGAAGCCTGTGATATCACTATTATCTGAAGCGAAGCCTCCTTGCCTCTCATCTTTGCTGTCGACGTCCGCCACACTTTTTGCCATTCCGAATGGTAGCGTCGCACCAGCAAATGCGTGGCCCCCATTGATGGTCCCGATGAGAGGATTGACATATTTTAAAACGTCAAAATGATGTGAGTTTAAGGTATCTGCCGATGCGTGGGCATTGGAAGCCCATGCAACAGCGGCTAGAAGTCCAGTGCTGGGAAAATGCATTTTCGAGGTTAATTTACAAAACAAAAAATGCGGATGTCACCAATTTTAAGTATAATCCCAAATCAAAGACCAAAACCCATGCTACCAACTATTTGGGAAAGCCATCAGCATATAAAATTCCATAGCGTGGTGATCTACAGTAACATCAAAATGCGGAGTAAGCTGTTAACTCCAATGTAACGCTTTGGGCAGGTCAAGTTGCACTAATAAACAAGCTGTGCATCTCAAATCGCGTCAATTTTTCCACAACCCCGCCGCCCCAAATTTAAACTGAGAAGATTTCGCTGGAATTTAAATATTTCTGTTCAATAGATCGGAAAGGGTTGTAGTTATTGTGTGCGCTATTTTATTGAAGTCCAATGTGCTTGTTTCTGTATCTCTCGCTCTCTCTCTCTCTCCTAGCTACCCCTCCCTCACAAACGCTACCCCACTCGATCCTTACCCCACATCATCGTCACCAGCCCTACCTACCATCGTTACACTAACCCGCTGTCACTGCATCCTCATCCGCCTCATCCGTCTCACCCAACCCCTCTCTACGCTCATGCAGACTTAACTCAATTGAGAGTATATATCGTGGCCATAATCAGACGTCGCAAAGTTATATTGGCGGGGGAGTGATGATAGCTCTGTTTGGTTCTCTATAAGCCTCGTGGCACAGGATTCTGTTCCTGCACTTACCGTTTGCAGATCTATAGATCTACAACGTGTGGTTTCCCGAGGTAAAGGTATGTATTCCGTAACGGCCACACACTAATACTATTTAGAGGTTGGTGCAAGACTGACGCGAAATTGACACGAAAGCGGTGCGTCGCCTCGCCCCTCACGGAAAGAACGAGACCGCATCGATGCCATTCACACGCTCCGTACCCACAAAAAATCTGGCAATGAGATTGTAGGTCACCTCTATATATGTCTGTAGACTGGTTTTGGTATCGAATGACTTATTTCTATGTACACCTGGGAGAAAGACTAGCCTCTTCTACGAGTGATACATTGGCAGCAGATATCTCATACCATCTCTGCCAACGCCTACCCCTTCAACCACCAATCTATTCTCCTATCCGGTAAAAACATCTGGCCCTGGAACAGTGTAGCTAGTAATTTCCGAATAGATATCGATCAAGATTCCTGGGTCGCTCGCGCTATATGCTCCAGGAAAGCTGACTCCGCTCGGGCTTGCTGTCCCGCTACCGGTCACCTCCAGCTGGTAACAAGACATATAGAACTGGGCACCACCCGATGAACCGGCGGCATGCAAAGCGATGACTTCAGCCCTCAGGAGATAGTTGCCAGGGGCAAGGCTTGATGGGACTGTGAAGGTGCGCTTGCCGCAGTTGTCGTTGAGAGTCATGGTCCCCCATGTCTTGGTCGGAACGTCGTAGCCTTCCTGGTCGACTTTAAACCAGATTGGACCCGAACCATCGGCGGTTGTTGCGTCGTCGACCTTGCCCATGTAGACGATAACTGGGCCGAAATGGTTTCCGCCGATCGCCTCGGTGTCGCATGATCGGTCGCCAGCCTGGGCGTGCATCTCAACTGTAACAGTCTGGCCGGCTACGGGACAGTTAGTTTCCAGATTCATAATTATTAACAGGATGTATCAGCTCTTACCAGCAACGCTACAGAGCCCAGCAACACCTGTCGTACCACCGACATTACAGGTGATGTCCCCGGAGGTAACGCTCTGGACAGGGCTGTTACTTGGAGGCATGCGAATGCAGGTTCCTTCTTGGTCAACTCCGTCTACCCATAATTGTTGAAAGGTTGAATGGGCCACAGCAGATGCCACGAGGGCCGCGAGGGAGATGATGTGCTTCATGCTGATGGAATTTTTTTCTATCTCCTCAATCTTGGGGAATATAATAGAGCTACGAGAATTTTAGAAACTGGATCTGGGGACCTTTATGGGATAAATCTCCCCGCCAATGTGAGTTTTCATGCCGCCAAAGTATCACCAATGTTAATTTGGGTGAATACCATAGTATACCAAATAGGTGGCAGATATATTGTTAGATCTACATAAATAGGCCACAAAAGGACTTCTTGGCATTGGGATGTATTATAGCGATAAGAGCTACTATATGCCGTTCTTCTGTGGGGGATATCAGCTTGGATAAAATGGGCGGAACCATGTCGGCTGTTCATCACTGCCGGTTGGGGGATATTAACAAGGGTCTGATAGTGCAAGTGGACACCGACCATCTTCATACTCCTTCATAAAAGGGATAGGCAAGTAGCATATATAAACCACAAATGTCAGCTGAGCACATGCGGGGCGGAATCCAACTCTATTGTGGGGTTATATAGTGTCAAATTTAGACTTGCTATAACCGTTTGGCCGACTCTCTGGTACCGTTTTAGAATTCAGCTCTCAATAATTATGGCCAAGAATATGTTGCAGTGCCCAGTGCATACAGAACACAGTCTGTAATTCCTGGTTGAAGTAGACCGCTGTCTATTATCTGCTAATACGACCTTTAAAGGCACTGAGAATAATAGTCGCCCGAAGCTTTGCAAGTGGACCCAGCAGCACACGCAGTAGGACCAGTCCACCCAATACCTCCACACTGACCATACTTCGGCGCAGCCCCACTACCTCCACCACTTCCACCTCCCGGTGTTGTTGTTGCTGGAGGGTTGGAGCCGGAGCCACTTGGGCAGGTAAAGACGGGAGGGCCAGGGATTGTATAACTAGAAGGGTAAGGAGTGCCCTTGGTATTGTAGATGCTTACTTTAATTCCTGGATCGGAGCCCTATGTATTTGAGAAGTGTAAGAATGGAGCTTAGATTCACTTAAAACGTGGCTTATTAAGTGGGGATTTTCACTCACCGAGTAAGTTCCAGGGATTGACACGGTCGACGGGGTTGCCGTGCCGGTACCACCAGTGACTGTAATTTGGGCGCATTCGACCTGAAGATTATATTAGTCAAACCCAAGTATAGTCACTGGTCAGAATGAAAATTCACAGAAACATACGTAAAATTGAGCTCCGGGATATGTCGAGGCTGAATGCAAAGCGATTATCTCGAATCGGAGGAGGTAGTCGCCATTCTCAATGCAGCTGGGTATCTTGACACTTTGAACACCTCCTGCTGAGATCAAAGCATCTACTGCCCATTGTGTGCTAGAAATAAGCCCAACTTCGGAGATTTTAAACCAGCCATTCCCTGGCCCAGCGGACGGGTTCTGTGTTGCATCCGAGACCTTTTTCATATAGGCAAGGAGCGGCCCCTTGTGGCTACTAGCAATCACCTTATTGTCGGTGTCGGAGCCCGGGTTAGAGTCGGTGCTTCCGAGTTCATGCAGCCATAAACCTGTAACAGTTGAGCCAGCCTGGACGGTGATCTTCTTTGATGAAGACCTAAATCCAGTGGCCGGCGCCCCGTTGCAGGCAAGAGTGTTTGCATTAACGTCACTCTGATACTATAAACAATCCTTGTTAGAACTGTCTGGTTCTAAGATTTGGGACCAGACCAGACCACATTCCGGTCTCGAGTCGGTTCCCCACGACGTATACTAGTCGTCATATAACCGTACAGCACTGTAAGAAAGCAAAGAGACATACCATATTGGAACTAGGCATGTAAATAGCATCTCCCATTGGATTGCCATTAAACGACTGCATTATAGTGTGTGCTGAAGCAACGCTTAGCACCGCTGCTAAATTGTACGCATCCTGAAGCTTCATGGTGAAATTGAGCGTGTGAACTTGACGAATTTGATTTGGTCTGAAGTTATTGCAACAAAGAGATGAAGAGTCCGGAGTGGCCTTATAAGCAGTTTGATACAGACATTCTCATACAGTTGCGGACCGCAATTCCAAACTATCAGCATCGTGAATAGAGAGCACAAGCCTATAAAATACAGATATAGGAATATTGTACTATTCAATGTTTATAGTTAGGTAAGCTCTCGGATCACTGAACCGATAGATACAGTCATGGGACACCAAAACTCATGCAAACTGGACAGGTAGTTTAACAGGGCGCCAAAATGCTACGCCGAAGGGCATCTCCCCGCCATTGACGTGGACATCATGCTGCGAAATAAAAAGAAGAAAAATGTGAGATTTTAACAGTGGCTACACTTTTAGAATTTGGTCCGTCAGGAAAGCGTACATCAGCTCAGTATATCAAATACCAATCTGACGCTCCTCTGCAAAAGATCGACAGCATGAATCTCCATGGTTTGACATCAGCCAAATCGTCGAGATCATATCTAAGTAGGTGCTTGCCGCTGCGGCTGGTGCAGAAGAATGTCATCGATGGTCACCTGCTACCACCATACTTGCAGCTTTCGAGATGTGCTGCCAGGATAGATAATGATCGGAGTAGGGGTCAGGGGTACTAGGGCGGATAACCGGTTTGCATTTCCCCAGAGTAGCAACAGCTTGGGATTTGAAATGGGCCAAAGCCTGGAGCCCATTTACGGCGTCAAACTGCGGACATGGAAGCAAAATACTGATGCTGACATGGCTAATTTAGCCTCAAGGTGGATGGTGCTTCTCCCTTGAAACGTCACGTTTGATCCAAGGGTTGAGTTACAGTAGCTAGCCCATAATCACTCTAGCGCCATTTATAGACGTTTTGGCAAGATGGCTTCTAGAAACCTTCAAGGGGAGACCTACATGACTAACTATAGCGCGAAGAAGGTCTCTGGCCTTGCCTGTTCCGGGAGTAGAATCGGTGTCAATTGAAATAATCGTTTGGCAGGGAACCCACCATAGCGTTCTCAGTTGGTTATGGGATCAGCCGATGCCAGTGCCAACAATTTCGAGTCATGTGAGGATGGCGCCTTGATGACATCTCCCATTGCAGAGACCATAAACCCAATCTATAACCTAATCTAAAAATCCGTCTCCCCGTTACAAATATATGGGCGCCTTGGAATGTGTAGCACTAGTGCAGTTTGTGGGGAACCACCACGGCTACCCGACCCGGGGGACCGATGAAGTTCCAGAGACCAAATTACCCTGGGAGCCGCGATATTAGCATTCGGCACACTAGACCTGAGGTCATCGTGCGTCTAACCCCGTACGTAGTCGGCGACAGAACAATTCTAGTTCCCAATAACAGTTGGTGCAGATCAGCTCGCTTTTCCCCACACACTATGGCGATGATACAGTGTCTCGGCGGGACGGCGGCGAATGGGCAACCTTTATTTGCCAAGTGTCGCATATAGCCACAGAAGAGCAGGCACCAGCGTGCGGAAGTGCGTGCCGTTAACTACGTGTAGCTAATAAATATGATTATCATGGCGTTGATCACGCTGAAGTGGGCTCATCAAAAAGGGCAGTGCAATGGGAGAGCAGTTGATGGAACCGCCATGGCCTGCCCGCCAGCTACCACTTTCTGCCCGGTTTCATCACAGATGAGTTCCGCCTGAATTAATGATTTTGTTTTTTTCAAGACTCTTTATTTCTATTGCTCAACTCCGGCCAGATGGCTGATGTAGCTCCGCCTCGGCGTTTAAGATTCGAGCTCACGCCGAGTATGGGCGCGCGTACACTTTGATTATGGACCGCAAACATCATTCCTTTGACACAAAATCCGCCTTCAACCCCAGGGGTAATTTATCTCACATCACTTACAAGATAGTGGGGTCATTTATCTACGTATAAATTTGGCATAGTCTCTTCATTGCCTCATTCGACCTTGGCACAGCCTGTATATCTACTTCACATTTAGTCCTTGGATTTCTCAAACAGTTATGAGAGTGGAAGGTCTGATATGCCAACTTCACTTCATCTTGGTTACTGCTTGCAATCGTTCACTTCTCTAATAGGTCGTTATAGCTGAAGTTGCACGTCTGAATTTTGGGGGGTTGCTGGATTGGAAAGAGTGCCTCTTGCGAATATTCTTCTCTGCAGCTTCATTTGTCTTTTGAATTTCTCCAGTCTCCTGTCCTGAGAACTCGATATGCTTTCAAAATGGTCTCGGGGCGAGGCCACTACGCTGAGCGGTCACAACCAGGAATATGACATAGAGAAGAATATGTACGGCAACACGCAGAGTTCGCTGACTCTACCGCCTCTCACCCATGCAGGCCAAAGAATGCCAACTCATACCGAGACCGCCTTATCTCCAATCTCGCCGATCCATGAAGGGATTACTCCGCTATCAAGTGTGACAGGATTGTCGCTATCGCTACAATGGCCTGCAGGGTGGCAGGCTTCAAAGGCTACGCCGCCTGACCAAGAAGCCAAAAAATCAGCGCAACAAAAGCAAAAGATACGTCGAACGGTCGTCTTCAAACTTTGGTTTAACACGTACCGTAAGTTCTTCACCATTGTCACCTTGCTCAACCTGGCCGGTATAATCATGGCCGCACTCGGTCGATTCCCTTATGGCCAGAGCCACCTTGGTGCATTTGTGCTTGGAAATCTACTCTGCGCAGTTTTGATGCGAAACGAGTTGTTCCTGCGGTTTCTATATATTATTGCCATATATGGCTTGCGAAGTGTACGTCCCCTTGATTATCATCCATACGAAATGGTGCTAATGAATATTTTATTAGTGGGCTCCGTTGAGGATCAGGCTGGCTGTAACTTCAATTTTGCAACATGTCGGAGGCATCCATTCGGGATGCGCACTATCTGGCGCTGGGTAAGACAACCTCGAAAAGTTTGTGGCAACCGGACTAATATGGTCTCCAGCTGGTTAATATTTAGGATCGTTGATATCATACGGCATAGAGCCGTTCAGCACAGATCTGTGGTCGTGACCGGCATAATCACAAACATTCTCGTAATAATTTCTGTTCTGAGTGCTTTTCCGTGGGTTCGCAAGTCAGTTCACTATTTATCTGTTGCAATATGCAGGTAGCTGACTCCTGTATTAGCTATCATCATAACGTATTTGAGAAGCACCATCGCTTCATTGGATGGCTGGGCATAATGGTATGTACCCCCCCATCTGACCCGGAGACATCTGACCTGAAGACTGGCACTAACAAATACTAGACCACCTGGTTTTTTGTGGTTCTGGGAAACACATACAATATCACACTTGGCGAATGGAGAGTTGATACCACTTCACTGCTCCGCGCACAAGAGCTCTGGTTTGTGGTGTTCATGACAATATTGTACGTTCTTCTCTAGTTATAAGGTGACTATTACTAATATTATGTAGTGTCCTCATTCCTTGGTTAACCCTTCGAGAGGTTGCTGTGGATGTTGAGATTGTAGGTCGACCCTATATCATGGGTGGTAGTCAACTGACTTAGCTTCAGCCATCTCCGAAAGTCGCCATCCTTCGTTTTGAGCGCGGGATGCAGCAAGGTCTTCTGGGAAGAATTAGTCGCACCTCGATCATGGAGTACCATGCCTTTGGAATCATTAGTGAAGGCCGGAAATCTGGGCATCATTATATGATATGTGGTGTTCAGGGCGACTTTACGAAGGATCTTGTTATCAATCCACCCAAAACCGTGTGGACTAGGGAGATGAAGTTTGGTATGCTCGCCCTCCCCCAGACTAGTCATCTACTAATGTATAATAGCTGGAGTCGGGCATGCCTCTGCGATGTTCAAAAGAGGTATCCGAATCTGCACCGGAACTGGTATTGGGGCAGCGTTATCCACCTGTATCCAGAGCCCTGATTGGTACGCCACTCTCAGATAATTTATAAATGGTCATAGCTGGGATTTCTAATATTCTACTAGGTTTCTCATTTGGATAGGCTCTGATCAAGAGAAAACGTTTGGTCCAACAATAACGGGTCTAATCCACAAACACATCGAGCCTGAAAGAATGATTCTCTGGGACTCGAAGAAACAAGGCGGGCGTCCAGATGCTATGAAACTCTTGAAAGCCACATGGGATAGCTTTGGAGCCGAGGTCATATTTATTACTTCCAACATGCAAGGGAATGATGAAATGATGCGAGGATGTCGTGAAGGTACGTTTATCCGCCTCAATCAATCCACTGTAAACCACTGACCCCTGACAAAACAGCCGGACTACACGCATTCGGAACTCTTTGGGACTTTTGATAGCCCGCACCACTCTTGCGCATAAGCATCGTCGTGGTAGCAGTAGCTTTTGTCTCCGCCAAAACCTTAAGTCGGACGATTTATACACGAAGCGTGGAGGGGCCAAGGAGAAACCCAGATCTAATGGCCAGAGATTTAACTCGAACGGCATACACTTCGCAGAGCACACGAATTATTATACCCGCGGCAGAGAACATTTTGAATTCTCAGATACTTGGAATAGCTTGACAAGCAAACGGAATTGTCCATATCGGTGCGGTGCCTCATAGTCGGTGATAGTTGGTCGATAGTTGACGTCAATTGATAGATGAATTACAGGCGCTAGATTTATAAATTTGGTACGAAGCATTTAGATAGATAGAAAGGGGAGATAAAATTAGAACACTAGCATTATACATCATCGCATGGGAATCACATACCCAACTCCGTCACTAATCCCAAAACTAAACCAATGAAAATCACTGCCAAACAATTATCCTCAATCCGCTTTCCTCTTGCTCCCCTTCAGCTTCCCCACAGCCGGCATCTTCCTAATCCAACTCTCCTTCCCATCCTCCGTGGCATCAACCAGCCATCTGGCCAACGCCCCCCTTTTCTGCATCACACTCCACCCTCCCTCCCCTATCCATCCTTCAAACGCCTCCCCTTCCTCCCTATCCTTCTTCCACGCTTTTCATCGCTGCCCCCGGGTATTCCCGCAATCCGGAAAACCGTCCAGTCCACTCCCTCTCCCGCCTCCTCAAATGCCCGCGCTATGTCCAATATGGCGCGGTAGGCAGAGTTAGCAAACAAGCGCACAATGAAGACTAAGAACAAGCGGATGAGAGAGAACTTGTCGTCGGGCTGGGAGATGGAGAGAGTGCCCATAGCGAAGATGCGGCGGACGGAGTGCTCGCGCATCAGGGCGAAGAGGGAGGTGTAGAAGGTGGAGTAGATGGTGGCGTCTAATTTACGAGTTGTGGTTGGGCCGAGCAAAGACAAAACGGTATGGGAAGATGAAACCGCAGTGGAGAGGGCCTCCAGGTCATCTAGGCTGCCTTGAATTATCTGGGGAAGGTCAGCTTGCTATCACATGATGTTTCTGCAGAGATGGTCTTGAAGGGATACAATATACCTCGAGTAGTGGATTTGATGCAAGATCCTCTGGGATCTTGGAGGGTGTCCGAGCAAACGCTACGACTGAGTGATTACGGTAGAGGAGCTCCCTGATGAGGCATATTCCCGCGGGACCTGTGCCGCCAAGGACGAGGACTGTGGGGCCTGCCATTTATTTTTATTTGCGTCGACGAGCAACTCTGGGAGTTGACTATGTATGAATAGGATGGTAGATACTGGCTCTGAAGAGGTATTTTCTCGACTGTGGTATGTAAGTGAAGTCTTTGGTTACGACAGGACGACGCCATGCCTGTAGCCTGTCCACATGGCGTAATGAAGCAAGCCACATCACGTGGGCGGCTTTCGTATGACCCGATGAGGATATCCCCAGAGTTTCCGTTCACTTAAGCATATGTTATATCGAAAACAACATGGCCTTGAAGAACATCGATAGTGCATGTCACGTTCCCCGTAGGATATGCATGTTCTTTCACCCGCTGTCTCCAGTAACATACCATCCTCGTTCCAGCATATCCTTTCTCCCCCCCGCCCAATAAGAACTCATCCCTTAAAGAACCCCTATCCGTCGCTGTCGCACTCAGACCTCGTGGCGACCCCTACACCACACATTCTATTATAACTCTAATCTGTTCCTCATCCCAGCCTTTCAATACGGCTGCAAACCCCTCGGAGGGATGCTAGATATCTCTCAATGGAGTGCTGGAAAATCTACCGGTATATGGCAAAGGCAGCACAGGACATATTGTCCACAGTATCGCAGGGCGTTGAATCAGAAATCGCCAGAAATCCTCCCAGTTAACAGATTTGACAGCCAGCTCAATTAAAACATTGTCGATCCCACTGTCCCTGGTCAGGGATAAGGGTCCTCTGCTCTTCACCGCTACCGTATCACAGAGGCGTCCTCCTATCCATCCAAGTAGCAACTGTAACATGCAAAATGATGGGGGTCGCACTGGTATTGCGACTGTATGCCCCTCCCTAAACGCCATCCCTAATCGGGTCACCACGTCGCGACACCCTTAAGCGCGGGCCCCCGTCATCACTGCCGTCAGCACTACTGTAGGGCGATTATGAAGGGATGTGGCTGAGTTGCCACAGCTGAGCCCTACGAACGAAAACGCCCGATAGGGTAAGTGCGCTCAGTGGGGTCGAGGTCACACTATTGGAGGGACGCGTGTCAGAATTGGGTTATCTTGGCTCAATGGGTTAAGCTTTCATAGTGGGTTCTTAGGGGACTCCGTGTCTTGGAGGGTTATAGTTTCGTGATCTGAGCTGTATTTCTGCACTTTTATGAGAATAGGACAGGTTTATAGAGTAACAGAGCTTGAGGAATTTAACAAGAGGGATGCCGGCTTTAGTTTAGCTACACAGTAATTTGAGGAGTTCATTTAAAATGATTCTCTGCTGGAAAAAAGCTTTTCAAGGCCCAACCCACCTGTCATCCTCTACGACCGCAACACCCCTGCCAAGCAGCTCCCCTGCAACCCCATCCACAGGGCTGATGCACCAACGCACATCCCAGGCCATTCAATCCCATTCATTAGTCAATCTCATCCCTTAGTCAATCCAGTACAAACGTTGCTATCGAGGCTGAGATGGCTCATCCAGGCTTGAAGTATGATTAGAGTGGAGATTCGTGCCGGCATGCCCGTTGACAAGCTGAGCCCAATGGAGGTATCCAGCGCGTTTAAGATGAGTATATATTCTATCTTGTTCCCTCGCTTCTTGGCTCTTGAAGTGGGTTCTCTTCTATATTCAGTTGTCATACAACAGTATCTTTGTTGAAAGGTCACTCTCTCATCCCACAATCGTGGATATCATCTCAACTATCATCCATCCACAATGACACACCTGACATCCCGCAACGGCATCTCTATTGCCATACTCGTCCTCTACGCGCCTCTTCTCTTCCTCGGCGCATTTCTCTCCAAACGTCATGGCTTCGGTCGTTCCTCAGGCTGGATCTTCCTCGTCCTATTCTGCACCCTTCGCATCCTCTCCGCCGCCTTCAACCTCGCACTTATCAACTCCCCAACTTCCATTGGCCTCCACACAGCCTACAGCATAACCAACTCCGTCGGCCTCTCCCCCCTCCTCCTCGCCTCCCTCGGCCTCCTCAACCGCGCCATCGAATCCATCGAGCGCCGTGCGGAGTCAGTAACCGTCACCCCACGTCAACTACGCCTGATCCAACTACTCGTCATGATCGGCCTCATCCTCGCTATCGTCGGCGGCGTCGACGCCAGCGATGCAAAGACCGAGAGTGACCTCAACGACGCTCTGACACTCACCAAGGCAGGCGTCGGCCTGTTTATTGCCAGCTTCGTCATCCTGACTCTTGCAACCGCGCGCGTCTTCTTCGCCATCTCGTCCGCCGAACCAGGAGAGCGCCGCCTCATTCCCGCCATAGCGGGAGCGCTGCCATTTCTGCTTGTGCGGGTAATCTACTCGGCTATTGGAGCGTTCGGGCACGACGCAAAGTTCAATGCTGCAACGGGGAGTTCTGTGACTTTCCTGGTTATGGTGATACTTATGGAACTGGCGGTGGTGATCATCTATGAGGGCGTGGGTATCACGCTAAGAACCATTCCGAAGGAAGAGAGGGGGAAGGTGGGAGATTATATGGAGATGCCTTCGAGGGGCGGGTTGGTGGGCAAGCTTGTCAGCGGGAGAAAGTATGAGCCGAGGACTGCACCGGCGACGGAGAGGAGGTATGGTGCGTAGATGGAGTAGATCGTGTGGGTGGACACCAATTGTTTGGGTTTGGCCTGTATTGAAAGCGAGAATATTGTTGATAACATATCCTGGGGGTAATTGGGTAGTATAGAGCGAATAGAGATACCACTGTTTAGTTCATGTTGCCATATATTCCGTAAAATTCATTGGCTCGTCTCATCACGGGGCGGCGGTCTAAGCTGTCTCTTATTCCATGGCCTCCAAGTAAATTCTGGGTGCCTATCTAGCAGCCCTGCGGCCCATCATACGGTATATTTAGCACCATCAAATCCCCTCAACGCCTCCAACTCCAAAGACACTTCCTTATATCCTCTTCCACGCCCCTAAACCGAATCCCGGTCTGGCACCCAGAAATTCAACTCCCTATCTGCCGTCGCAAACATGTTGTAGCGCGGGTTGTACCGTATCGCCGCGACCTCGTTCTTACTCTCGAGCTCGCACATCGGAGAGTTCCCTCCCGATTGTGTCGCACCCGTTATATCATACACGAGCACATTACTGCGCTGCTGCCCACTCAGAACGTAGCGCCCGTCGGGAGAGAAACACACGTCGCCGCTGGTGTGATGGCGCGCCTCCGTATCGTCCTCCCCGTCCGGCCCCTCTTTACTAAGTGGAAGACGGCGTGCTCCACCTGATTTGCGGATAAGGCCGTGCTTGAGTGTGCCGTCAAAGGCATCGAGCACATAGTGTGTATTTCCCCCTGTGCCAACGAGGAGAGATTTCCCATCATTGGAGAACTCGAGGGAGCGCCAAGCACGCGCAGTCGGATCGTGTTTAGCAAAAGGGTAGAGGTCGAAGGTGGCGAAAGGCTCTTTGTCAAATTGGCGGATATCGTACAAGAGGATAGACTGCGCAGTGGGGGAGGCGATGGCCAGGACAGAGGCGGAGGGGTCAAAGGCCGTGAGATGAGGCGAGTCGATGTTGAGCATGCCAACGGGGTTTACGCTATTGAGGTCCCAGATGCGGATGGTGTTATCGAGGGCGGAGGAGACGAATGTGTCGCTGCCAGGGTTCATTGTGAGGGAAGTTACCGACCCAGTGTGTCCTTTGAAGTATCGCAGGAAAGAGTTGTCGTGAGTTGCAAGGTAGCGGATATCATCTGCAAAGTATAATTTAGCATTTTAAACCCTCTATCACAGAGCGACGGGCGTGAGGCATACTGTTCTCTTTCGTACTGGCGTATATGATGGCCGTGGACTTGTGGGTGAACTTCGCGTGCTTAACTCCATATTTCTTGCTGAACAACGACTTGTTGAACGTGCCGTCTACGACATTGTACAGCTGAATAGACTCATCCGACTCGGACGTCATTAATAGCTCGCCCTTGTCATCGAAGTCGAGGGATAGAACCGTGGTGGGTTCGTTATGATGGTCCCGTTTGAATAGCTCCAGGAAGCATTAGCTATGAGCGCGCATTTGAGGTTATCTGCAGCAGGCTTACCCTTGTTGGTCGAAATTTTGAGATGACATCGCTGACTTTAGCATGCACATTAAGACCTGATCTAGAGAGGCCAATGCCTCCATTTGCATTTGGCGCCGGCCTTGGGGAGTCCAAGTCCATAGGCGTGGAGCTCATGATGGAAGAGTAGAAGGAGAAAGGAAAGGAAAAGATGCGCTAGTATTCAACAATATGGCAAGTTAGAGTCATGCCTAAGAAGCTTATGAGTCCTCTATATGCTCATTGTGTCGTTGGATTGCTCTATTGTTGTCGAGGAGTGAGGCTGTTGCATTGGAGGAGCTCGCCCGCGCCTTGCCCCAGCCTTCTCCAAACGCGCCCCATAAATTTACGACAAGCTTCGCACGTGACCATATATTTATTCAGCCTTGTCGCAAGGGTTGCTGCGGTTCGGAGCGGCTTTCACTGTCGGAGTCTCGGAGTCCGCAACTGGCACTAAGACAAAGGCGGACAAGGGTCACGGTTCTGACTGCGGTCTCGGCGACCGGAAGCCACGCGAGGGATCAGCCAGCATAAGCTCTCTGGGCACAATATATCGGTCAGCAAACCGCACTCTCTCTTGATTGGAAATATTAGCTATTTTTCCAGCGGCCTCTTTTCCTTGTTGTCTTTGTTGTCCGCACTCTGGGGGGCGCAACCGGTTCTTCGCTCATTTATTATATATCCGGATTGCTGTCTCATCCGTCGGACAAGTCTTAGAAAGCCCAGAGGCGGCTTGAGTGCCGAGGAAGAGGAACTTGCGAGAAGACATCGGTGAAAGATGTCGACCACATTAGGGTGAGCCGGGTCACTCGAGAAGACAACTAGACCGCAAAATGCTAACGATTCCCCCAGCGCATTCATCGCTGGCGGCGTTGCAGCCTGTGGCGCAGTGACCGCAACCCACCCTTTCGAGACCGTCAAGATCCGGTTCGTTCGCATCTCTCCCCTGGCCTTTTCTCGCGCTGACCCTTCTCAGCATGCAACTGCAGGGCGAGTTGCAAGGCAAGACACAACAGCCAAAACTATATAAAGGTCCGATTCACGGCGTCACCGTTATCGTTCGGAATGAGGGCCTCAGAGGCATCTACCGTGGTATCGGTGCTGCCTACATATACCAAGTCCTACTTAACGGCTGCCGCCTCGGTTTTTACGAGCCCCTCCGTGTTACTATGACAAAGCTTGTCTATGGCGACGCTACGGTGCAGTCCCTTGGCGTCAATGTCTTCTCAGGCGCATCGTCCGGTATCCTCGGCGCGGCAGCGGGAAGCCCGTTCTTCCTTATCAAAACGAGATTACAGAGCTTTTCGCCAATGCGGCCGGTGGGAACGCAACATAAATATAAGAATGCGCTTGATGGATTCAGGAGCATCTATGGCACCGAGGGGGTTAAGGGCTTATACCGCGGCGTGGGTGCTGCGATGGTGAGGACGGGTTTTGGCAGCTCCGTACAGCTGCCAACATACTTCTTCGCAAAGAGGAGGTTGGTGAAACATTTCGGCATGGAAGAGGGACCCACGCTGCATCTCGCGAGTAGTACAGTGAGCGGGTTCGTCGTATGCTGTGTAATGCATCCACCTGGTATGTCATAGATGAGAACACCCCATCGTGAAAATTTTCTTACTGACACACGCAGACACCATCATGTCCCGTATGTACAATCAAAACGGAAACCTCTACAAGGGTGTCTTCGACTGTCTCTCGAAGACTGTGCGCACTGAGGGTGTCCTCGCCATCTATAAGGGATACCTACCGCACTTGGCGCGAATTCTCCCACATACAATCTTAACTTTATCTTTCGCCGAGCAGACGAGTAAGTGGATGATGAAACTGGAGAAGAAAATATTGCCAGCCGACGCGATATGAGTGGGCTTGGAAAGGTGTCCAGAGGACCAGAGGAGCGGTAGAAGGTACCGTCACTTGTATATAATACCTTTGGGCGAGGTCGGGGTAAATACAGACCGAGATTAGATCTATTGTATAAAGAATTGAATACATATTAAGATTGTATTGCTTGCAAATATCCAATATGCTATTTAGTCTATAACTGATAGGCAGCCCAACCCCTTTTTTAACCCCAAGGCAATAGTGCCGCTGTCAGCTTTAGCTTGCACTTGATACAACTCTCTAACAAACTGGGATCAACTCAAGATAACCAGACTGGCAGCTGGCTGCCATAATACCTAATAGGCACTCGCTCGCCTGGAACAAAAGAATGGCAGATCCCCCAGCAGAATGCCCTCAGCATCATGACCGCCCAAACATCAACAATCTGCTCCTCATTTGTCCATCCCCACGTTTTCCAATGCTCCACTAGCATTGGCAGTCTCTCAAAGTACTGCCTAATTTGGTCATGGTCCGATCTCGTAAAGTTCTGCATCATCCTTCGCTCTAGGTTTCTTGGCTCATGCCCGTTGTCGAAGTTATCCTGTGTCTGGAATCCGAAGACGCAGCAACGGATGTGGGAGTCCAGGAATACCGGATATTTGAAGTGAGAGATTTCGGAACTTAGGTTTGAAAAGTAGTCACTGCACTGTTCAATTATGCCAAGCGCCAACGTAACAATACTGGTATTGCGGCGGATTATCCACCCTTGATCTTCTATGTTTTTAAAAGGACCCTTCTTGAGGTCGTCGTCGTCATCGGCCTCGATTATAAGCTGCTCTATGTGGACCAATGCCCAAGATGCTGTAAATTTTGCAGGCTCGGCAAAGGGTGGAGCTTTCAAAATATTGGCAAAGGTTTCCCCTCCCGGAACAGTGCCTAAGTATATATTTTCAAGGTGTTTACGGAGACCCCCGCGAAAAGAAAGGCGACCGACTCTAGACGTGGTAACTCCGGCAGTATTATCGCTTGGTGCAGGTATCTGGACCAGCGACATATGACCCTTGGTATTAGGGAGGCAGATCGGTACCATGGAAAAGGCGATTAAATCTCCAACAGGAAACTTAAAGGTGGGGCTGAATCGCACAATTTCCTTCAGCAATTCTCCCATGCCACCCCTAGGCACCAGAAGGTCCAAGGCATCAGCTATATCGTCTTGGGTGTCGAGGACAAAATCCGGGAGGCCAAGTCTTTCATCACCACGAACAACACCTGCGCCGAGACTGTCTGCTTCGCGGGTGGGAATATATACTTCTTCATTCGTATCGGCTTTCCCAATCCTCTGTTTTTTAGAATAGGAATTGTTGAGGAAGAAGGAGCCCGTCTGGCCGTGATAGTTGTACTGCACGACAAGCCCAAGCGTTCTTACAACCGTCGATGTAAGGACATGGCCGTTACCCTCCGCATGGAGGACCCCATCCTCAGGTCGGAAATGTTTCCATCGCATGCCCATTCTCCGAGCCATTACGGCCAAAGTACTCAGCGTAGTTTTCGCCAACGGCCGCGACACATCCGGCGGCTGAAAGTCCCATGACCTTTCCACGACTTCTATCGCCGGTATTCGGCGGTAATCCGAGTGAAATTGTTGACGTGTGTTTACCAGTTTTATTTCACGGTTAACATCGTCTTGGGTTTTGTTTGGCGACAGTGACTTTTGGGTTGAGCGGTGCATCTGAGAGAGCAGTTCAAGCCAGCCCACAACGTCGCCATTTGACTTATTCTCGCCAGCAGCCCTGCCGTAGTTGTTGGGTCCATTGGCACTCCAAAGCTTATTAATTTCCATGTCGTTTAGCCCCAGCAGGTATTCAGCCGAACAGATTGGATAATACATGTTCGTCATGAATATTTCAGGAGTTGAATACAGCGTCTCAAATCGAAACTGGCGCCATCTCCATCTCAGTCTCGTCTTTTTACTCCAAGCACCCACGACGGACGACTGACAACGACGGTAGCCATCTGCAGTTCCAAAATACTGTTGTAGTACTTGCCCGGTGGTGGCAACCAGCGCAACCAATGACACGACCAGGGCCACGACAGCAACACGATCTGTTGTCGCCGAGCCGTTTGAGTCAGACATTTTAATTGTGCTTTAAATGAGCGGCAGCTGAGTCCAAAGCCCCCATCAATTTGTAGATTCAGAGCAACTCTCGCAGGCTTTCACAGCCATGAGGAAGGGAGCTGGTCGTCTCTTGAAACTGATATGTTGGTCAGTAAGTTGCGTGCATCAGCAAGAACAAGGGGTTTACGAATTACCGGACATTTTATTATATAAACAGCTATCCTTAGCTATAACTGGATTCTGATTCGATGTTGGCCTCATGGGATTGTATGTCGACGATGAATTGTTTGAACATGCACCACGTGATGATCCTTCAACTGCCGATCTCGTGGGACAGGGGTTCAAACCTGCTAACGCAACATAACGGGGTTCGGCTCGGAACGCCTGACATACACGGTTGCTAACAAACCACTGCACTTTGATAAGTCCTCAAATGGTCATTAACTCCAATGCTCAGACCTTAAAACCTATCTACCGTCTGGCTGGATTTGGGATGAGTTCGTTGTGTTTGTTGTATCCCACCCCCAAATCCAGCTGCTATTAGCTCCGCACAAACCTCACCATATACCCTTTCAGCAGCCTCGGGGTATTTCATTGGATTCGGCATCTTGTCAAATGCATGTGGAACGTTCTCGATAATGCCACCTTTCACGGTTTTACCAACGTTTGGACTCTTCAGCCTCTCTCCGAATACGACTCCTTCAGCATTAAGCATGTCGTGCTCGCAAGTATGAAGTATGATCAACTGAGGGTACGCTTCTCTCAATAAATCATCGCTGGCCGCAGCAGGTGAGAGATAGGGGTTTCCAAGGTCTAATGAGTTTTCAGCGTACTCTGATGAAAGGTAAGAGTCGTCGAACAGATTGGTGAGAGCTGCCGATATGTTGAGTTCTGGCCGGGGGTTTGTCGTACGTTTGGTTGCGCGAGGTATTCGAAAGTCTGTCGGAGGATAAAATGATATTATAGCGCATATCGTAAGCGGCGGGATCTCTTGCAGCGTCTCCAAGTTTGTCGCCTGGCATTCGATTAAAGGGGTGGTTTGCGAACTAGCTTGGCAAGCTTGCGGGACGGAAAGAGGGGAGTTTGTCTGGCTCAAACCATCCTGGTCCATTCCATCTGAGCCATTAGGCCGTAAAATTCGTTTCCCGCTGCCGTTTTTTAAGTCGTAGAAGATAAATGGAACTGTTAGGGCCAGGTTTGCTCCCGCAGAAAAGCCGCCGAGAACGATTTGATGAGGGTCGAGAAGCAATTCGTCGGCATGTGCAGCCAAGTATATCAGGGCGTCAGTTCCATCGTCACCAGCGACGCTGAATGGATATTTCGGTGCCAGCCGATACTCCACACTCACGAACACAGCTTCAGTCTTCTCCACGACACATCGCGCCCATCGGGCATCATCAGTTCCTGTGCCCAGGGTGAACCCACCGCCGTGGAAATTAATAATGACTGGAAAACGATGGTTATCAGAAGAATTGTGATATCTGTCTGGGACGTAGAAGACAAGGCAAATATCTCCTCTTTGTGCTGACAATCTTGATGGAGCTCTAACAATGAAAGAGGGAGGTCTCCACGAAGGAAGGGCGCGATGATGGAAGAGCATTCCAATCCACATGAGGTATCTCCAAATTGTAGCCTTCAGGTGCCTTTACTGACATATTAGCAACAGCATTGAGTAAAAACAAGTTGCGACTTACAAGAGCCACCGAGAAGTAGTGTTGGGTTCCATGGTGACAAATCCGTGAGGGGGGGGGTATTTCTAGCAAGCCCATGTATTGAGAGTTTAGCAGCCGACTTAAATCTATAACGAGAACATGCCAGCTACGGACTAGAATCTGGAAAGAAATACGACATTAAATAATATCAACGATGACTTTGCGGTTAGATAGCGATTTTCACTGTTGTATGTACATGTGGCACATGGATGAACTGTTGTAAGAGTTATGGTTGACGATGTGAGGGAAATTCTGCTCTTAGTATGTTAGTCAGCACATCACGTGCTAAAGGGGCCATTCTTATGGCCGGTCTTCGGGACAGATAGAATAGGAATTACACAATTGTGGCCTCATGAATACTAGCCC
>JPJW01001674.1:0-10213 GCA_000750755.1 Pseudogymnoascus sp. VKM F-4513 (FW-928)
GAGGGCGTGTTGGGTTTGGCGTGGGTATAATTCGAGTCGGATTAGATTGAGGTATCGGTGCAGAGCATCGTAATGGCGCTATGAAGTTATGTACTGCGATAGCCGTTGGATTGGGGCGGTTTGGTTGGGGAGTGCTTCCTTGAGGCTGTCGCAAAAGTTGTGGATGGCGGCAAGGCTGATATCGATTGTCGCCCCACCAACGCCATTTATTTACGCCGCCCAGCCTTGCGTACGACTTCACCCTGGCCAGACCACGAGATCGACCTGGCAAACAGAAGCGACTGCACCCCAAATACAATTATGCACCGCCCATAAACCAGACACACATCATTTGAATGCAACACATCGCACCCTCATTCTGAGCACCACCCACCGCCCACGATGCTCCTAACCCAATCCCAAGTCTCCATCGTCTTCTCCGCCATCACCAGTACGTGCTCATCCACCACTGAACCTGAACCCCTATGATCCTAACACCACGCAGTCTTCTTCTTCACCCTCGCCCTCTTTCTCTCCGGCTACGTCCTCCAACAAAAAACCCTCACCAACCTCCGCGCCGCCATCCGCCCCTCCACCCTCACCGGGCCCTCAGATCTACACTTCTACACCCCCGGCTCACACGATGCGCCGTCACCACTCCCAAACCTCTCTCCTCGCGACACAAGCACCATCGAAATAAGCCCAACCCCACAAACCAACTACCTCGCCTTCCTATCCTCCCTTCTCCCTTCCTCTGGCGTCCCGACACCCCCCCGGCGCAGCGGCGGAATAGTCAGCACAGCGAATAAAATGATTCACCGCTGGATCGCGCGGGTGCGCGGCGAGGAGGCAGAGGAGGAGGAAGAGGAAGATGACCTGAGTATACCGATAGAGCAGTTATCGCGGGCGGCGAGGCGGAGGAGGATTAAGGCCCAGATACGGACGGAGGGGGATGGTGAGGATGTGGATTTCAGTAAGATTTATAGGCCGAGGAAGAGCTTGTGGTGAGGTGGAGAAGGGTTTGGGCATGGGCATGGGTATGGGTCTGGGATTGAATTTTTGGAGTTTGGCATGGCGGATAGCGGGACGAGCGTGGCATGGGATGGATATCGGATGGCATGGAATGGGTGGGTGGGATCTTTGATATTTATGGGAGCGATATGTTGGGAATACTTATGAGGCCAAGATAACAAATACGCCTTGTTTTATCGAGTTTATGAAGTAACTATAAATTGCTGGGCATACTTCCATGGGAGAGTTGCTTGAACTTATGGATTCTCTTTCTGGAATCATGGACATCCCAAATGGACATCGTATTACGAGTTTGCAACAATTGGACCTCTTGCTGGTCGAGATCTTCCAAGCACCCAGCAGTAGGCCACTTTTACTGTCACCGCAAACATGTAACCGCCACCGCCTCTTGTCACTGTTACGCTCCTGTCACCGCCACCCCTTCTTGGCGCTCCTCTTCTCTTTTCATCCACCCTCGCCGGCACGAAGTGATGTGTGCCCGGCAACTTCGTAGAGGGGAAGTAGGAACTTCTTATAATTATCTGACCACCATCTCCAGCCTCATATGGCCTTATAGGAGTTTCTTGACCTCTGCAATTGCATCTTTTAAAGCCCCATGGATGAGTTCATTGCCGTCATAGAATTTTGAGTGCCTGCCAGAGCGGGCTGGATACGCAACATATTTGAGTCTATAGCCGTATGCGAAAATTATTGTATTGTGCTGCAGCTTATATAACCCACCGTCTTTTTGATATAAGCCAAGAATGGCCCCCGAGGTATTATTGCCCCGAGGTGTATTCCGAGAGCCTTCATTTAGCCTGATATTTACAGCCAAACCACCAAGCCGACAGTATGAGGACGCATGACAGAATCAGCCTAAGAATGATAACTGCTCATAAAGTTGGGGTAATAGATGGGATGTCCAACATACGAAGCATACATAAAGCATGGCGCAGCTGCTCATAGAAGATGGCCGTCATCGATACAGGACGCAGATCCCACCCTTAACTAGACAGAACTCATAGTCCTTCTCTTCAACATGAAGTTGTTCCAAACCATCGTCACTGCTCTGACTGTTATCACCGGGGTTCTAGCCATCCTCTTCGACTCCCCAGGTGAGAAGGATGGTAGAAATCCCGCAGCCCTTCCCTCGAAGCGCTCCGTCCCTCCCACCTCACAAGGCTACCACAACGGCTACTTCTACGCCTTCTGGTCCGATGGAATCGGAAATATCACATACACCCTCAGCGACTCCACCAGCAGTTACTCCGTGGCCTGGGAAGACATAAGTAGCTTCTACGGCGGCATAGGTTGGAACCCCGGCAGCGGACGGTCAGTCCTCCTCTCCAAAACACCACCCCCAAATCCCGCTTATCCTATCCTTAACTGACGCTTGACGCTTGATACTAGAACAATAAACTACTCCGGCACCTTCAACCCCACCGGAAACGCCTACCTCTCCATCTACGGCTTCACCCTCAACCCCCTCGTCGAATACTACGTCGTCGAGAGCTTCGGGACGTACGACCCCGGCAACGCAGGGACGTATAAGGGCACCTTCACCTCTGATGGGGGGACGTATAAAGTCTACTTCGCCACGCGCGTCAGTAATATTAGCGGCGAGCCGGTACTAAGAAGGTATTGGTCTGTGAGGCAGGAGAAGAGGAGTGTGGGGTCGGTGAATATGCAGAATCATTTTAATGCTTGGAAGGGGTTTGGGATGGAGGTTGGGGAACATGATTTTCAGATTGTGGCGACGGAGGGGTATCAGAGTGCGGGGGAGGCGGAGGTGTTCGTGGATATTGATACGGCTGTGGAGTGAGGAGCCCGAGTCTGTTTAGGTGTGAGTGAGAGCACGGGTGGTGTTGGAATAGTGATGATATGAGATATGAATATTTATGCTTCCTATCCAATCTGTCCCCAAGACCCCAAGACCCCAAATACCCATCTCATAAGTCATCCCATCATCCACTCATCCTCGAGCTTCCCAGTCTCAAACCTACGACTCAAGCCAACTCTCCCATCGGATCCCAAAGCGGCAACACCTTCGGATCCTGCTTCAACACATCTCTCACCTCCTTACTCACAAACCTCGGATCCACAACCGCCTGATACGTAAACTCATCCATCCACTCATCACTCATAACAAACCACCCCTTATCCCCCTGCGCCTCTCCCCACGAATTCTGCACGCGCCACCTCACACTCTTGCCTTCGGAATCGAGATGCACAGCCGTCAACACCATCGCATGCGTCATCTTGCTCTCTCCCGATAGGATACGATCGCGCTTCGTCAAGCCGAGCTTCACATTAAATCCCAGCTCGAAATCAACGAGACCAGTAGCCATGACGCCCTTCGCGCGCTCGGAGGATTGTCCAACGTCGCACCCGAAGAAGACGGGGATGTCGGCCTTGAGCATGCCGATGATGGCGGCTTTCATGGTGGGCATCGCGACGTTGACGTAGGTTACTGGGCGGGAGGTGGAGCCGAATACGTTACCCAGGCGCGAGACGGTGAGAAGGGTGTTGGGAGGGTTGCGGGGGTCGTTGATGAGACTGAACATGGAGTTGACGTCAACGCCGATTGTGCGGATGGAGGGCGTGGAGGAGAGCTCAGAGGCGAAGTCGAGGGGAGTGGTGGTGAGAGACTTGGCAGCGCCGCTGCTGTCTAGGTATTGCCAGGTAAACTCTGAGTCTGGGGAAGGGGGCGGGCCGAGGGTGAGGGTCAGGACCAGTTGGACTTCGCGCATCATTTTGGCCTTTGCGGAGCGGATGGTGGAGAGGGAGGAGGTGGAAGCGAGGTTGCGAAGGGTTAGGGCGTTTTCACGGAGCTTGGTGGTGAGGAGGCTGTTGATGGTGCCGGAGTGCGAGGCGTTGAAGCTGTCGGGGTAGAGGACTTGGGGAACGAGTCCGTACTTGTTGACGAGGTTGACAATCATATCCCACTGTCCGCCATCGCCGACCGGAGACTGCAGGAGGCGCTGCACAAGGCGACCTTCGACATCCTCATCAGCAGTGTCAAGGATCTGCTCAAGGAAGTAGTTGGCCTTCTCGAGCTTGTCCCAGAAGAAGAGATACGACTGGCTGAGCTCGAATGCCTCGAGGTTGTGGCGCTTCATCAGCGCCACGCGGAAGACATTTGTAGCGGCGAATATCCAGCACCGGCCTGACGAGTTCTGATTCGTGATCGGCCCGCCTTCGAAGGGAATCTTCACATTGAAGATTTGCTGGTTGTCGGTGAGGACATTGCGGTTCTGGAGAACTGTCTTGGGGTCCGCGGCGCTAAGTGCTGAAAGTGCCAGCCTAAAGCAAAGTTAGCAAAGTGCATTATAACCCCATAATCAGGTCAGGTCGTATATTATAGCGCGCATACCGGTTCTTTGGGTCGTCCATTAGCTTCTCCTGCCACCTCCAAACATCACCGAGCGAGAGGCTCGCCGTGTCATCGGCGACATATCTCAGCCGCTGCTTTTCGTCTACTTCGGACTCATAGCTGCGTCTATTTTTTGGTGAAGCAAGAGCCAGCTGCCGCATCCGCTCGACAGCCTGCTTCTCAGTGTAGTCGTCGTGCGACGGCCTCGAAGGTTGAGCACCCATCTTCTATTCAATTTGAAACGGCGAACCGAGGTTTGATAAGGGCCAAATATGCACAGAAGGCTCTAGGATGTAGGTTGAGATTGAAGAGTTGCTAATAAGAATAAATTCTCGTCTTGCCAGTCGTAATAGGTAACTGTGAAGTTAGATGCAAGTAGAGATGAAGTGTCTGTCTCAGAAAGTGGCCATATGACTGTTTAACGGTGGGAGCAGATAAGACGCCATGTGTGGGGTAACGTAACCGTGGTGGATGGATGGATGGATGGATGGGGCAGGTACGCAGGTGCCAGATTTGAGTGGTAGCCAATGAGAGCCCGCAGTGCCTGTACTCGAACTGGTATACTATGATGACCCGCGATAGTAGATTATAGTCTCGACGCCGGCGAATATTAAAGCTTCACTAAAAACACCAATATAGCCTCATTAACAGAGTCATATTATCGCATTTTTTAGGGGGTGAGGGGGGGGATAGAAAATTTGCTTCTCATAGATCGTCAGATTTCATGACATTTCCCCAACTGCGCTGCAAAATAACCATCATCTTCAGACACAGAGTCAAAACATATCACATACACACGACCGAGCTATTTGATTAAGATGCCACTTCCTCCAGTCTTAGAGCCCAGAGGTGGCTTCCAGTCTCCCAGTGTAGTATCGGAAATAGTCACCGCTTTAGGCCAAGGATTATATAAATGGGCGGAGAAGATGATTTTGCAGAGTATGGGACTCGGGTAGGGGCTCCTCATTCACATATTGGTGCTGGAAGAACGGGAGTTAACATATGTAGGAAACCGACCTGAGAGACACAGCACGATAAACGACTTTGAGATGAGCTGAGGTTATATTTGTATGGAGGTAAGCAGAACCAAAGCTCCTGTTTATAGTCGCCCCCGCACCCCCCCAAATGTCCGTGGAGTTTATCCGTGGACCTGCCAGGTTGAAGCCGAGGAACAAATGATGGTAACGGAGCTCGGAGAGAAGGAGCGACAGAGAAATATGACAAAATGGTGCAGCCGATAGACGACTTCCCTCCAGGCAGACAGTTGTGACAAGCCCGTCTTTCTCGACCGGTTCTCACAGCACACTGCACGAGGACCCAAAGGCAGGGAAAGCTGACGCGTTTATAGGGAAATCGAAACTATAATACCTCCGTCTTACAGCTCACCGGCTGTGGCGCTATAGCTCCCGACAGCCACACTATTTCTCCAGAAGTCCGTTATATCGGTGCTGCCTGGGCCTGCCGACAATACTTGATACACCGGGCTGCCAAAATGCCTGAAAGAGGTAGAGTTACTCCAGATGACAAATATATCAACAAAGAAGCAAAAGAAAGAGGAATGGTAAACGGTGAAGGTACAACAAGAGGACAAGTTGTGAGAATCGCCGACAAGGCTACGGCCAAGACACACGTAACAACCAACGGGAAGCCGTGGGGGCGCGATAAAGACGCTCTTTGAGCGGTGAACTGGTTGACTGGCACGGATTCGTCCTATGAACAAAAGCCTCTGGCGTTCTTTATGTTATCCACATACACATACTGTACACATGAGCTTACCCATGCACACCTGGATACACTCCTCTCCTCCCGCACACGCATGGGCTGAGAATATACCGCCCCGAGGCATGTCGTGCGTTTCAGAGCTGTTGCTCGACACAGCCTTGATTGGGAAGACGGAACCAACCGTCGGCTTTGTTAGTTCTGGGCAAACACGACGCCCATAGTGGGGTTGGTGGGATGAAACAAGTGGGATTGGAATCTGTGCGTATTGGGCTGGTAGCTCCCCTTGGCTGGGCGTCGATGGTGTGTGGAATGGAGGAGGATCTGCGATGGAGAGTTATTAGTGGTATACGTGTATCCGCCTTCTCGTTGTTGGAGATTTACTGCACTGCGTTGGATTTGCAATACAGAGTAATGCACACCACAATCCGCGGTTATATATATCCTCAGTTGCATATGCACACCACACTCCCGTCGCCGGCGCCCTTCTTCCGGTCCCATGACGGCCCACGATGAGCTCCCCGGCACACAGTTTGCAGTAGTGTATGCACCCTTGGCATGCGGGGACTGTTATAGGACAAAGGAACATCGAGCCCTATATCAACCAGACCGACCGGGGCGGCATATTATCTCTCACACTGGAACAAGGCTGGGGATTGTTTTCGTAAGATTTCGATAGTATGAATTGATATCTATATATACAGTACCCAATTATCATCCGGATGTTTGGGCAGGAGTAATAAACTTACCATATACCTGTTCTCGACTCGTATTGTATTTCCCTGGATCGACAATCCCAACGTCATCAGCTCTTCTTCTTGGCCTTTTCGCCTTCCGCACCCCACTCTTCAGGCTTTTGGTCATCATTCATTGATCGGCCCTCTCTTCCCTGACGCTGCTGACTTCACTGTACTGTACGAGGAACGAGGATAAACCCGTACTTCTACAAGGAGTCAAACAAAGCAGAGAAAGAGCCTCAATTTCCTTCTCCGGCTGGAAAACCACATGCCCTCGATACTGTGTGACTGTATGGACGAGTAAAGACGAAACACATACCAGACCATACGGCGCAGCCCTTACCAGAGCTGAGATTCACCGATAATCTTTGTTGGTCACGGTCCCAACGGTTCTGTACTTATATGCCGGGGACTTTTCATGGTGCTGATTGCTGATGGTATATGGATTGTAACTTGTACTGGCTGTACTGTTCTGTACTGTACTGTACGTACAAAGAGGCGGGGTTGATCAGGCAGCGACCGCCCACCTGTACATCTTTCTTGCCATACAAGGGCCTCAATTGATAGACGCACAGATACAAACGATACGCTGATACACAAGATAAACATCTCCTCCCACTGCACACAGTCACAGCCTCCTTTTTATTTTTTCTCTGTATACAATAATATAGTTGCACGGCTTGATCGAGAGCTTCAAGAAATTATTAATCTAGCAGAGTATGACCCTCTTCTTCTTATTTCCCTCTTGACTTTCAGGCTTTCATCACCCCCCCGCTCGCCACTCTTCTTCTCGCCCAATATAAGGCCCGTGACCCATGAGAGCTGACGATAAATCCATGATTACTAGCTCGCCTGCTGTCAAGGGATAGAAAATTCCTTCACCAGAGGAAACTGCTCTACGAACAAACTACTCCCCGAGTATACGTTGGGAGAGCGGGAAATCCGACGAGAGTGCGAGCGACCGGGACGCTGCATCGCCTTCTGTGCGATCCTACAATCCACGACGAACCCTTTGTCCCCACCCCTCACCACATAAAAGCCCAGCCAAAGCTGCAGCCCTACGAGACACAAAAAAAAACCCGCACGACCCCAACAGCGCACCGCCGCCGCCGCAGCAGAAGCAATGAGCGACCGCCGCCCGCCGCGGCCTCACTCGCCCATGTACAACCCAGCACGATCCTCCGCCCCAAGCGTCAATTACGGCAAATACAACGACCTGCACGCCCTCCCCGGCATGCGCGACACACACCCCGCGCCGGTACCGCGACCGGCCGACCGCGCGCCGCCGCCCGTCGTGACGCATTATAAGGTCGTGCCGCCTGAGATCCCGCGGTCCGATCCGCGCGAGGGCGGCCACAGTCGCCGCGCCACCTTAGACTCGAATCCGCGGCCAATAATCGTCACGTCCGACGCTCGATATCCTGGGGGTCAGGGCGGAGGACCCTCGAGCCCGGTGCGCGATAATTACAGGTCGGCCGCTGAGAATGACGTGTATACGATTCCGTCGTCGTCGACGAGGCGGGGGGATTATCGACGTGGACAGTATAATTTGTCAGTGGACAATGCAGATATAAGCGGTAGCTTGGATAGGGAGAGCGGAAAGGATCGACTCATGCGTGTTGGAAGTGGGAGGGAAGGAGCTATATACCCCAGGTCTCGACCGATTCACTCAGACACTTTGGTCCGGGCCCCAGACAACACGGCGGACTACGGTGATAACGACTACGGCTACACAAACCCCAGAGACCTCGTCCAATACGACCTGGACATGGACCGAGCCCCGCGGCGGCACCCACGCCGCGAAAGCTACGAGGCTTCACGCTCCAGCCGCCCTTCCAGCATCTCGAGCTACGGCGACATTGCACGCTCCTACGACCCCCGAGACCGCGAGCGAGAGCGCGGACCACCCCCCTCCTCACGCGGTTTCGACAAGCTGCCCCCACGAGGCCCGGTATACGACGCAGGGGGAATGCACATGCCTATGCCACACGAGCACCTCTCATCCTTCGGCGCCCCATACGCTTCAGACTCCCACTCCCTGGAGCGACGAAACTCGAACCGCCGCCCCGTATCTGTCTATAACGAGGAGCCAGAAAGGAGGAAATACGTTGCTGACCCGTATGATATGTCTGATGACGAGATGCGGGATCGGCGCCCGAGACGCACGGATACGTTTGATGAGGGGATTGAAACGAGGGGGTTTGGGATTCGTGCTGATTTGCTGCCTGTCCCTGCGGCGCCTCCTGCGCCGGAGAGAGGGGAGAGGGCTGAGAAACATGAGTATGATAGGGGGGAGAGACCCGAGAAACATGAGTACGATAGGGGTGAGAGGGCTGAGAAACACGAGTACGACAGAGGTGAGAGGGGGGGCCGCGATGATATCGATTATGAGAGGCGGCATGGACACGAGGAGCGAAAGCACGGGAAAGAGGCCGTCGCAGCGGGATTGAGTGTTGCAGCTGCGGCGTTGGGACTGGGCGCCGTGAAAGGAGGGATAGACGATGATAGAGATAGGGAGGAGAGGGAAAGGAGAAGGGGGAGAGATAGTGATGAGGAGCGGAGAAGACGGCGAGAGAAGGAGGAGGACCCAGTTGACCTGGGTGGACGTGATCATGGCGACCGCAGGAGGGAGAGGGATAGTGATGAGGAGCGCCGACGACGCCGCGAGAAGGAGGACGAGGCTGTTGAATTTAGTGGTCGTGACCACGGCGAGCGCAGGAGAGAGAGGGATAGCGATGAGGAGCGCCGACGACGCCGCATGAAGGACGAGGAACCAGTCGATTTATCTAGCCGTGACCATGGCGAGCGCAGGAGAGAAAGAGATAGCGATGAGGAACGCCGCCGACGCCGCGAGGTGAAGGAGGAAGAGCCCGTCGTTGACCTAACTGGCCGCGACCCCGTCGAGCGATTGCCTCCCCGACCTGAAAAAGTCCCTCGGGACGACTCGGATGCCGAGTCCCGTAGGCGACGAGAGAAGGAGAAGCCTCATCGCGAGGACATCGATAAGGATTACCGTAGACGCGACGACAAAGAGCCTAGCTCCGACAAAGACCAACCCCCCGCCATCGTCGACCTCAACGGCCGCAACCCAGTCGAAAAACCCATCTACAAAGAAGACCTCGCCAACCGCGAGCCCGTCATCGAAGTTCCCGAGCGCCGCAAACACCACCACTCCCCCTCCCCTCCCACCTCGCGCCACGACTCTCGCGCCTCCCCTCCCACAATCGATACCTTCGCAGCCCGCTCCCGCAAAGACAGAGTGCGCACAGATGACTCCAATGTATCGTCCCCGACAACCTTCAATGCAAAGGACGCCATGGATCTTCGAGCTCTGCGCGAAGCACTGAAAGACAAAGACCCCTCTCCACCACCCATCCCACCCAAGGAACCCCTC
>JPJW01001678.1:0-42867 GCA_000750755.1 Pseudogymnoascus sp. VKM F-4513 (FW-928)
CCCCCACGAGGGGAGCACAACAGGAGGAAAGGGGGCCATGGTGAGGCGGCTGATATGAGGCCCAGGGTTCTATTCAGACATCGAGAGTAGTCTCGCTTTGTCTGTCGTCTCGGGTCGACCGCTGCAGCTTTACTGCCCTCCAGCACAGCTTCCCAAGCCATTTCCTCCGCGCATTTGCCCAGTGCAAAAGCATATAGCGTCGCGCCGCAGCCATTGCCCCTCGATATCACGAAGCGCATCGGGATACCTCCCCGCATATGCGTGGTAACTGCGTTGTGTTTTGTTCTCGCGCTTCCTCTCGCGCTTCCTCCCGAGCTACGGGTCTGGCTACCTGCTCGTTCGTCCGTGTTGCCACCGGCCGGGCGCGAACTGGCCTCTCCACGCCCCCCTACATGTCTATGGGACTCCGTTGAGTGCCTCCCTCGGGTCTCTGCCGGGCCCCGTCGCTGATGATGGCGGACTTGCTTTTGTTCTGATGGGGCGGCCGTTCGAGGGGTCCCAAGGCGAAGGGGGTTAACTTGAGGGGCTGAGGACAAAAAATACGGAGTAAAGCATGGAGTTAGGAGAGAGGTATGGGGTGGGTGGGGAGGAATATTCAGGGGGTGGGAGAGGAGCGGGAATGTGTGAGAAAGGTTGATATTGCGAGTGCAAAAAGGATGGGGATAAAAAGGAGAATAACGGAAAGGGGCAAAATGGCAACAGAGGAAAAAAGAAAAGGGCCAGCCTACGATCATCGAACTCCTCTCATTCACTCTCCGCACTAAGCACCCTCTCCGCACTAGACACTGTTCACGCACATCCAGCAAAACATCACAGGTGCATACACAGCTTGTGCACTCTCAAATCGGCTGATTATTGAACTACCTAGCATTTGAGTGCGTCAATCTCACTCGCTATCTAAGCGGAGATACCAATGACACCGCAAGCTGGGCGGAGACCAGCGTTACCAGTCTTGAGGGAGTCTGGGTGTCCTCCCTTGCCGAGGTCGTCGGTGCCGGAGTGGACAACGATGGTGCGCTGGTTGTATGTTAGCTTGGTGTTCTTGTGATGTTGGCTTGTTGCGCTGCTGTGCCCTCGAACTCCCGTTCGATCAACGAGGCGAGGGTTGCCCGGGTGGATGGGAAGGTGGACTTACGCCAATGACGCTATCCGGGCCGATGAGCTTGATCAGCTTGTCGGTGGTGGTGCCGGTGGAGTTACCCTGGGCATCGGTGCTGAAGTTTCCGAGGTCACCAACGTGGCGCTCCTCGTCGGTGGGGGCACCGTGGTTCTTGCCACGGGGGTTGACTGGGGAGGGAGTTAGCTTGATGGTCCGTTGGAATCGCTGGTTTGTCTATTTTTCTTTTCCCAGCTCCCTCCTCTTTCTGCCCTTATGGGAGCCTCTGTTTTCTCATACCACACTTCCCTCCTTCAATCTTTCTCTCTTCCAACCATTGACCGCCTTGACATCGAGCAATGAAGGGATAGGGGTATGGTTGAGATGAACTCACAATGTGGGCCAGCGGAGGTGCAACCGTTGGTGTTGTCACCGAACTGGTGAACGTGGATGCCGCGCTGGGCGTTGGCGTCGTTGCCAGTGAGGTTCCAGGTGATGGTGGTGGAGGAGTTCTCATCAGCCTGCTCGAAGGTGACGGTGCCGGAGACCTTGGAGTCACCACGGACGGTTGCAACTATGCAGCGGTTAGCCAGGTATGTCGAGGAGGAAGGTGTGGGTGCGGGGTAGTTTGGCGTGGGGTAGGAGGTGGAGAGGAGGCCGGTGAGGCGGTTGAGGCTGACAATCCCCAAGGTTGCGCCCTTCCTGGTAGAGTAGATACATGTGTCGATGAATGTGCTCAATCCAGCGCGCGGGAAGGCCGGAAAGCTGCGTCATTGGACAAACCTGCCCCTCTACCGACAAATGTATTGACAGCGAGCTAAACTTGTCCACGTACCTGCTTTGACCATTTTGGCGGATTATAGTACTAGAATAGATCTTGGTAGATATTGTGTAGCGTAAATTAATTCAGAGTCTTTGCTGTGAATGTTGTCTGGAGGTGGGAGGAGAGAAGAAGAGAAGATGCGTAGAAGTGGGGGATACGTGATTAATGACCGATCAGAAGCTCCTGCCCCGCTCCGAGCCGACAGCTCATAGGAGCTTGAGTAAGCAAATAGTCACGTGAGCTATGACATCAGTGTTAGCATGATTTCCGGATTCTGCAATAAATCAGATAATTCTCAACAAAAGAGAAGGATATCCCTGTCGTACTTCCTTCCTAGTTTGGTATTGAAGGTGCTACAATGATCTATTAACTGATTTGCCGCTGTACTTCAGCAATTTCAGCTATGACATAATTTGAATATTAGTCACGTGCCGTTACTAGGCTTTTGACCCCGCAGATGCCAAGCATTACCCTGACAGCGAACCCCCAGGGCTCCGATATAGGGAACGGGACTTACAGCCTCCATTCGTGTCGGACCTCATGCCGTGCCGCGGTACTCTATTCCAGGACAGCAAAGAGCTAAAATAAGAGATACCAAACGAAAGTCAGATTATCTTCTCCTTCTATAGACTGCAAGATGTTAAGGGTTACCTTTCTCCTCCAATCATGCTTCTAAACCACCGCTTTTCGTGCTACTCTCCTCCAACTCCCCCTTCTCCTTCCCGGCCCTCTCCCTCCTCTGCAACCAAGCTACCAGCCCTGTAATTCCAAACTGCGCCACGTACGCCACCGTAGACCAAATAAAGCCCTTCTTAAACCTAGGCGCCTCTTTCGCCGGATACGTCAACAGTGGTAACCAAGCGTTAAAGGCGTAGCCCATGGAATTCATGACGCCTAGTACGAGGGCACGTTCTTCGGCGTCCGAGGAGCAGATTTCGTTGGCCCAGGACATGGAGAGGGGTCCGTAGGCTACGGCTGCACGGGAGGAGAAGTAGGCAAACCATTTTAGGCCGTTGGGGATTGTCCAGATTGCTAGGAGGAGGGACGCGAAGAAGCCGAAAAACTGTGGGTGTCAGTAAATCGTTCTGTATATGATATAATATGAGGATGAGATTTAAACGAGAGGAGTGGACTTACTGTTCCTATGGACATAACTAGTGCTCTTTTACGAAGGAAGTCGCTTAGTATCGAGAAAGAGACCGTTGTCACAAGTTGAACAGCACTTTGGCCTGTTGGGATAATGTTCTACTATAGTTAGTACATCGACAGCATGGAAGAAATGGGAACTTACAATCTGAGTAACAGGCCAATGATTAGCCTTCAACCAAAGCGGCAACGGGCTCACGCTACTTGATGGCGTCGTATTAATAAATATAACATAAAGCACTGTCAACGCATAAACATGCCACCTCATAAACACTCTCTTCAGTATCAACCAATCCAGCTTTTTCCTCGGTGCTCTTCCTATATCGTCCATTCTCTTCCTCGCGAACTCTGCATCTTCATCACTCAAATAAAATGCGCGAGTATTTTCTGGGAGATCGGGGATGAGAAAGAAACCTGCCAGGCAGATGGGTGTGGAGATTACGCCGTCCATGATAAAGAGCCATTGCCAGCCTGCTTTGCCGGCTGTTCCGTTTAAGCCTTTATAGAGTGCTGCTTGGAGATAGCCTGAGAACATTCCTGCTGCTGCTGACGAGGCATGGAATATACATGCTCGCTTGCCTAGTTCTGACGGTTTATACCAGCTCCCAAGCAAAAAGTGTGCTGCAGGATAAAAAATAGATTCCGTCAGTCCAACAAAAAACCTAATCGCAATGACCTGTTTCGACGTCGTAGCAGCCGCAAGGCAAAAGGTTAAGATTGTCCACACGAGCTCGCAAGACGGAATCCAGATTGAAGGTCGGACTTTCGTGAGGATCAGTTGAGAGGGGAGCTGGCCTATTACGTAGCCCGTGGTCCAGGCCACGTCGATCAGGTTTAGTTCGTTGGCGTTCATGGCGAGGTCTTCTTTCATGCCGGAGACGTAGGCGTTGATGATGTTAGTTTGGTCGAGGTTTTTGATGAAGTAGCCCAGAGAGAGGATGGTGAGGAGAAAGATGTCGAGCTTTTGGACAAATTTGCGTTCTTCAGAGGAGCGGTTCGGGTCGTAGTCCTGTTCAAGATAATTAGCTGAGGGCCCCTGGGGAGAAATGATGGGACTGGGGGAATTACCCAGATATACGACCACCATGGTGCCTTTTGGGGACCGGGGGAATCAGGCTCGGAGTCCGACACAACCTCTACCACCTCTTGAAAACCCTTGGAGGGCTTGCCGTCGTCCAACATGGTGTTAGATAGCAAAGGGATGATACTGTCGTTTTGATTTTGACCAGGAAGGACTGTCGTCTACTTATGTACACCACAGGGAGAAGTTGCTTTTGCCATATTCTCAGCAAGGTCCCAAAGCTTCCCTCAGCGGGCGCCATCCTCAACCAGGAAGATGAAAAGCTCCGAGTGTTTATTGCGTGCTCGTCGATTCAGGACATTTCCTACGGTGGTAACCACGCTTTCCCGCACAACAATTACAGCACCAACAGATACAAATGATACGATGCCGTTAGGTGCATCAATTGCCATGCCGAGGTCGCAGTAATTTTAGGTCCGAAGCTTAGCCGGAGTATCATTAGAACCTGCAGGGACGTTGCGTCCCCGAAGCTAACGATGGTATATCCTGAATGACGAGAGTTGCAGAAGCTTGAAAGATAATGCGATAAGAAATGGGGGTCCACTGGCCATGACTACATAAGGAATATTACTTAAGAATTTAGCCAGTAATGACACATCTAGGAATTGCCGCGATTGGGGTGCATGAAAGGTTGTGATGTTGACATTTGGGGGTGCATGCAGTGTTGTGATGTTGACGATATTTGGGGGTGCATGCAAGGTTGTGATGTTGGTTGACGACAATTTCCCAGATATGGCGGAATACTGGGACGGACATCTTTGTCCCAATCTAGCATTCCGCCACATCTGGAAACAAAGTGTGGTAGGATCATGGAACAACTCCCTGATCAATAACGCGCAATTGATTGAAAGAACGCAACAGATTTGAAATCAAAATCCGATTAGAAAGTGGGATAGCTTGGGGAAAGTTGTTTGAAAAGGGACCAACTTCCCGAAAATTACCGTGTCTTGACTCTTGACAAGAAAGCTTGCGATATTCATTTAACAAACAAATTTCAAATCTCCTACAAAATGGCTCCTGCAGCAACTGAAGTTCTTCCAATTGATCCTCGGATCAAGGACTTCGTAATCCAAAAGAAGGATACTCTCCCGCTTCCAGATGCCGCCCGTGCTCGACTTGAAAAGGCTGGAATTGACCTCAGCAATGGCTATCCAGAACGTCCAGCAAAGCCATTGTTTCTCGACGATGCTATAGAGATTCGAAATGTCGAGCGCCAACATGTAGATGCCGGAGCTCGAGCCGACAAATCGAAGAGCGCACTGCTCTCCGCGGCGAAGGAAGTCATTCATCTGACTTCCCACATCGGAACTGAGATTGTTGGTCTGCAATTGAAGGATTTGACTGATCAGCAGAAGGATGAGCTCGCCTTATTGATTGCTGAGAGATCTGTGGTATTTTTCAGAGATCAGGATATTACTCCTCAAGAACAAAAGAAATTAGGAGAACATTTTGGGGAGGTTGAGATTCATGTAGGTGATATAAGTCTTGGCGAGATATTACCCGTGCTGATACGCCACAGCCACAAGTGCCACATGTACCCGGAGTACCGGGGGTGACCATTATATGGCCAGCCCTGCAAGCCACAGAGAGGAAGGCTTCGTTCAGACAACCAGGAGGGGCATCAAGATGGCACTCGTATGCATCTCCCGAACAGACCCTGCATTCTGGGCTAATTTGAATGTAGTGATCTCGTCCACGAGAAACATCCAGCAGGCATCACGCACTTGCACAACGACACCGTCCCCTCAATCGGAGGTGACACTCTCTGGGCCAGCGGTTACGCAGCATACTCAAAACTGAGCCCGGAGTTCCGCAAAATTATCGACGGCAAACAAGCAATCTATGTCAGCGCCCACACATATCTCGACCGCAACGACCAAAACGCAGGCCCAAAGCACGTCGAGAGAATCCATCCAATCGTTCGCGTGAACCCAGCTACCGGCTGGAAAGCGCTCTATGTCAACCGAGCTATGACAAAGTCCATTGTTGGGTTGGATAAGGCGGAGAGCGACCTCATTCTTAACTACTTGTATCATGTCTATGAGAGTAATGTTGATATCCAGGTGAGGTTTAAGTGGACACCTAGAACGTCAGCGTTGTGGGATAACCGTGTTACGATTCACAATGCGAGCTGGGATTATGAGGGATCGGAGCCGAGACATGGGACGAGAGTTACTTCGTTGGCGGAGAAACCGTTTTTTGTTGCTGATGCGCCGACCCGACGGGAGGCTCTAGGGCTTGCGGATGACTAGAACTGAGATGGACAATAACTTGAGCCAAATTAGTCCCGGCATTAGCTAAATAAATGGAAGCGCTAGGTAGAAGCACATCTATCGATGAACCCAAGTTCGTGTAACCAAAGTGGTTTGAGGATATATTAATGGCGTTGTGAATAGTGTTAAGCTCCTCTGTCATCCTGACGAGGGATTTGATCTTTGGTGGGGGTAAGGATAACACGTTGAAGTATTATCAGATCTCCTGATCGCTTCAGGACCAACCAACTGAGCCCCGCCAAATCGCCAGCACGAGGTTCGCCAATGCTGACAATAAATATACCGCAAGGCGTCCTCCATCATCACAACATCACCCTTCCAAAAAATGTCAGCAGTGCTCCGAGTAGTCGTCTGTGGCCAGACAGCCCAGATTGCCAATGCCGTTAATTCGGGACTACTCCCCGAGTATGAAAGTGAGATAGAACTCCAGATTTCCTCTTGTTACGCTCGTCCTGATCATTTTAGCAATCCATGTTGTCTTCAGTGCTGCCGCCGGCGCTAGAGATATACCACCAATATTATCGGGTCAGACCCCTCCGGCTATGGACGAACCAAATGTGGGAACGGGTGACTACTCAAAAAAGGCCGACGCTATTATAGTTGGCGGTGCGTATGACGATGAGAAGCTCAACGAGATGAGAAACGCGTGCGCGGACTTGCCAGGAAACGGAGGGGCTGTGTGGCTGAGACCAAATATGAGCACACCTACTCCGCCATTGGGGTGAGTAACCCCCCTGGAGCCCATTTAGCTGCATGGGTTATTTGGACCCAGCACAGCTGTCATCAAAACGACTTTCTGAAGTACCCAACGCTAATAAGATTTAAGGCCCGCATATGGAAAGGCGATGGTAGATAGATGCAAGGCCCGCTTGAAAGAGCTTGAGCTGGGCGGCAAGCTGGGGGTCGATGGAATTTATTTCTACTGATTCAGTTCGGGCCTATCTGATTTCGCTTATAACCTCCAAATTCGGATTAGAGTGCCAATTTGAGAAGATTCGATATCTTGACGTTAAGGGGAAGCTCCAATTCAATGCCAGTCCCACCAGCGGCTCCCTTCGCGTCCCACGTTATGATCTCATTAATGTTAACGTTCTCGCCCGCGCCCACAGCACTCCTGCTATCTATGCGGACGGCAATCAACTTAAGATCAACCTTCAATCCCTATCACTGGGCGAGCTTTGTGGCTGGTCTGGTAACGGGGAGGAGATCCCCTACCTTGTCCCTAACGTTGAGGCCAGCAATGTCGACATCTACGCGTTCACGTTGTCACCGGTGCAATTCGCCGCATCACCAGCCACCCCGAATATGCTGACCCGATAGTCCGTCTCCCGATAATCAGAACCATCTCATTATGGACACCCGCGGCTCCAACCGTCAGATGTGGATGGCCGGCGTGCGCGGCATCCCTCCTATAATAGACCTTGTGGTTACGAAGACCTCCCTAACGCCTTAATTACCTTTAATTGCTAATTAGCCTTGTCTAATAAAAGGCAGAGAGCTATAAGGTGATTAGAAGATGTATAGATAGACGTATGCCATATAAGACAGATACGACCGAGCTATAACAGGCCAAGGGGAGTAAGGTTATTGTACCATTAGAGAGCTGTACCTGCACATGGTACTCAACACCCAGTTGCATTGATCCTTGGCCGACGGCACGACCTTGGCGCATTGTACAACCTTGGCACCAACAGCAAGGCAATATTGTAAAAGCGGTTCAATGCGATGCCGAGGAAGAATCAGCACGTATGTCGGTGAGACGAAATGACATCGCGGCTCACTTGGCACTTTGGAAAGTTTGGCCGTCTTATGTGACGACGATGTGATAAAACAATGGGAATTAATATATAATGGGCGACTCCAGTGCCCTATGGCGAAAGTAAATCAACAAACCATCTCCTCATAACCCAATAACAGAAACCACCCCCACAAAAGAAACATGTCTGTCCCCGTCGCACTAAAGCTCGTTGGCCCACAAAAGACCGATATTGTTCTCCTATCCGACGACATGGACTTGCAAACAGTCCTACAAACAACCTACGAAGCTATCCGCGAGCAAATCCCTCCAGCGTTCATTGAACAATTTGGTGGAGACATGGAGCACTTAGAAAGTGTCTATGTCGAATGGGCGACGTCCGACCAGAACTTCCCTAGAAGAACCGATGTTACTGAATCGAACGTCGCTGCCGTGATCAAGCTCCTGGAAGTGAGGCGTGGGGTTGATGTTCTCAGAGGCACTCTGCGCAGGTCTGAATAAGCTGAACAGCATGCTATTTTGGTGAAGCTATGTGTGGTACATCAGAATGGATTGTAATTATTTTTGGGGTATTTGGAAAGCTTAAATATGCAAATATGCCGAATCAAGGGGTGTGTATTGACGAGGAAACATGTCGGAACGAACGGATTTAGTTTTGTTTCTCAATGAAAACCGTTCGTCCACGAACTATGCTCTATAACCGAATGCCGAAGGCGACATATATATTATGGCCAATCCCTTTATGGAGTGTGAGATAGTAAATATGAGTAATTTCTCGGAAACGTATGTTCGAAGTTCAAGTCTGGACTGCGAAAAGTATGGCTGATACTAAATCGACTATGTTCAACGCGTCACCCGCAATTAATCAATTATCATGCAATGTTTAACTTATTCCGTCTCTCAATTAAAACCTATAAATGTGTGGAGTGACCCAATAATACCCCCAACTTATTCTACATTTCCACCGCTTTACAAGTTGCATAACATAACCCAGAAATCTATATACTCCTATGACATGCGGTATTCTACGCTTCGGGCGTAACCGTCTTCTTCTTTTTGATATTTATCCAGCCCATTCCAAAACTAAAAACAAAAAGCCCAACTCCACAGCCTGCGGAGAGGTAAAAGTTGCGGTTGATAGCATGGCTGTAAGCCTCGATAACACCTGCAACTTGTCCTGGTTTCACGACAGATTTTATAGCCGTTGCACCAGCTTCAACTACATCCTTCGCATTTACGTCCGGGGCATATTTAGCCAAAGCCGAAAGAAGGCCGCCGCTGAATATCGTTTGTCCGATGGAGAGGAACACTGCTCCTCCGAAAACTTGCGCAAAAACAAGGGTAGACATTCCGACTGGAATTTTCTCCGGCGGGAGTATGTTTTGAACCGCGACGATAGCCTTGAAATAAGGTCAGTAAGGGAAAGGAAGAGACGATTAAAATTCGAGCGCATGCTTACAATCTGCATTCCAAGGCCACGACCCGAGCCAGAGAGGATTTGGTAGCCAATCCATTTTGCAACCGAAGTAGATGGGGTAAATGTGGCAATCAGACCAGACGAAATGGCAGCGAGCATACCGCTAACCGTCATAAATGGAAGGTAGTATCCCACGCGTCCGACTACAAATCATGTCAGCTTTCGCGCCTCATAAAACTAACTGGCACTAACCTAATACTCCACACACGACCGAGAAAATCATCTGCGAAATTATCGCAGGCAACATGTACACCCCGCTTAGGGCTGGCGATACGCCTTTGACAGACTGAAAGTAGATGGGTATATAGTACGAGAATATGAGCAGAGTCCCATAGAAGAATGCGTTGGCTATACAAGAAGCCCACACTGCTCTGATGCTCAGCATGGATAACGGGATCATAGCTTTGTCGCCAACTCGATATTCCCAAGCAATGAAAACGAGAGCCATGGCAAACCCGCCACAGAAAAGACCAATGATTGTGGCGCTATTCCAGGGGTATTTTGTTCCGCCCCACTGGAGAGCCATTAGAATCATAGTAGCTGATGGCGCAAAGAGGACGAATCCAAAGAGATCGAGCTTTCCCAGTGTTTTGGTAAGATTTCTCTTCTCAGTGGTATTCCTGATATTCTGGTCGGGTATAGTGATGAGTAGGAGAAAGACAGCTGCAACAGCACCGATGGGAAGGTTGATAAAAAAGCCTGGAGAGATTTGGTCAGCTCATTTGAGTACTGGTGCTTCAATAGACTTACACCAGCGCCATGATACATATTCAGTAAATGCGCCTCCGATTAATGGTCCTCCAACAATACCTAACTGCGCAATTGACATCATGAAGCCAAGCATCACTACAGGCCATCAGCATATGATCAGTACTAGTGTAAGGTGGGAGGACTCACTTGGCCGTTTGGCCAGAGGGACGGATGCGGCTATTATGGTGAGGCCGCCGTTTATGAGCCCAGAGCTTCCTAGTCCAGCAATAGCTCGTCCGATAATGAGCATGGTGGATGACTGAGCTCCGCCGCATATTGCCGATCCGAGTTCAAAAAGGCCAACAAAGACAAGGAAGGTGTACTGTGGGAAGTTAATACAATATTCCAAATAATGGGAAGGGGCCACAAACCTTGGTGCTAAATTCGCTGTATATCTTCCCTGTCAAAGGTTGGAGGGCGCAGCTGGTGTCTGAGTTAGTTGGGGCACATCATATGGGTCAAATGCAGACACCCACCTTGCGAGAAGATACGCACTACCATACCACCCAACATCTGGCAACGAGTGGAAGTCGCTGGTAATCCGGGGAATAGCCTGTTGCGGTGTCAATAACTTCTTAGGTGGTGTTGTGAAAGCCGCCGAGTCTTACAGTCACGATGATAGATATGTCCAGTAACATGAGAAAAACAACCAATGTAACCGAAGACATAACGAGCCATAGCTGAACCCCAGAGATATATACATGCTCTGGTTCAGCGGCCTTATCAGTCTCGGCATTGACATTGGGAACCTTTTCGTGGGTGGAGTTATCGTCTACATGTCCCTCATTGTCGACGTCTGTAGCACTGTCCGATATGATGTCCTTTTCATCGGCATGGATTTCGCGGTCCCCTGCGTCCTTCTCCATCGTTATTTGGTAGCTGTGTACGCGGGCTTTTGAATTTAGCGAGGCCAGGAGGTATTGGATGTCTCGCTCAAAAGCTACACAGGGGAAAGTTAATCCAAACGACAAGCGTACGAAATCGCATGGCTTCCAGATCACAGCATAGACGGGGGAGATCACATATATGTAACTACAAAAATAAGCTCCTCGCATATAATTTTTAACGCCGGTCGCGACAATCCGCAATGTTTCTAAAGTCCGATGGTGACAAGGCTGCCTGGAGCAGCCAACTCCGTCGGGGTTCGTCGGGGTTCGGGCCCGAAATCTTATATTGAACCCCTTTGAAACTCCGTCCACAACATCTTGATAGTCCAAGTGGTCCATCCATCCTTTTGATCCTCCCTGATGCGAGTAATCATAAATTCAGTTCCAGCAGATTATAAACCAAGTAAGAGTAACTACCATAAGGATTTATCAATATTACGTATGTCGTAATCTTAGTGTAAGATTACAATTACCAACGCCAGATCCTAAAATTCAACCTTTAATTATGCCCACCCTCCTGTTTGACGTTGTCGCATATGCAGCGGAAAACCCAACCGTACCACCGGCATTGATCCATTTAGAGATTCCTAGTTCAGAAGTCCAGCTGATATGGAAAATCCCCCGCAAGAAGATCTCTCATCCAGACGTCGTCCAACAAGTCCATATTAGCGGCCCCGAAATCGATATCCTGCATTGGAATCTGCCCCTGAGCGCTAAAGCCTTGGAGGCCATCATTCCCGCCGGAATTATCATGTCCCATTGTAAGATTTTGTCTGCTCTCAGCATCGGCAGCGGCGGCAGCTGCAGCCGCAGCTGGAGCGACAACCTTCATTTCCCACCAACTTGCAACCTTTCCCAGCATCCTGTTTGTCAACAACCAAATATTATAAACACCTGGCCCACTAGTGTCAAGCCCTGCCGCTGCAGGGACGTTGCCCCACTTCTCTGTTAGAACATTTATCATAACCCCCAAGTCAACTTCCTGCCGTACAAGTTGACGGTCCCAAGATACACCAGGGCACTCAAAGGTGCTCAGGCGGTACAGCGCTACAATGAAATGCGCCATTTGCGCCATGAGCGCCATGGGCATTTCAGCATAGCTTGAGAGCGGTAAAATGTCAGCTGAGACGAAGAGTGCGAACCAAGACTTGGTAGCCTCAAGGCAGGTCCAGAGACTCTTGGAAAGCTGAAGCGTTTTTGAGGGATCTGGAGGGCTAGGTTTGGAGGAACAAGTGCCGAGACAATGTTCGTGCAGAGTGAGAGTCGCGTGGTGAAGGTGAAGCTGTACATTGACTATGCAACATGTGAGTATATTGAAATAGCACTTGGAGGCGAGAATGCTTACTGTTGCCATCTAATTCTGGAGGGGTATTCCTCTTTAACTCCTCCAATTGTGATTGGAGCGATCTGAAATATATTTCACTCGGTGGACTGGCTATTCCACCACAAAGATTATCGCTCGTATCACGAGACACCGCGTTTTTGATCAGCTGTAGCCGCGTAAGAAAGACCAGTAACATATCAGTTGGATGCTCTTTCGTCTTCTCTAACAGTTGTAGACACTCTTCAAAGTATGGCACCCATCGTAGAGGCTCGATTCTCTGGAAGTAACAGGAAGACCTGAGAATAATGATTAGTTTACTCAAAGAATGAGAGGAGAACTCTCTTCACTCACACTGAACTAATCAAAAAGAGCCCAATAACAGATCGCCTCTCTTCCATAGTCCTAACGACAGCAGTTGTGCTCCTCGGACATCCTTGCGCATTATACGATAGCATGATGAGCGAAGGCTCTGTTGGAACTGGCTTTGTGAGCCCAAGATCGGACGCCACCGCTGTTGCTAGGTGGATGACCGTTGATATTATAGGTTTGCTGTAGACGTAAAAATGACCCCAGCTTGCAAAAACCAGAAGCCCTAAGAGCAGGTCTGTGTTTTTAGCACCCTCGATTAGCATTTCTCTTCCCAGTACTCGCCGAACTTCAATGCCTAATTCAGCTTGCTGCGATGTACTCTTGGGGGAGATTGCCCGAATGACTAAACTCAAGAACGGCCGTTCTTCTATCAACTCTCTTGCCGTAACATTTTTGTCGATTATAACCACTGGGAAGAAAGGGGCCATCTTTGAGCGATAGGTCTCCAGGGACTCTTCTAACTCAGCAAGTTCTTTGGGGTCGCAGTTCGTTGGAAATGATGGGGGCATAGTGTCTGCTTTCTGGTCTGGGCAGCTAATGGCTGGATCATCATCCCGAAAGTATTGTGCAATACAAGGTGTACGGTTGGACGTAGATGAGCTTGATTCCGATGGCGTAGGCGGTGCATATTGAGAGGAAAGAATGTCACCTTGATCCTTCGTCAATCTACTAGGGTTGTTGTTCAACCTGCCGTAGTTGAAAAATTTCCCACTCTCAACCGCCCCCTGTCGCCCATTGGCGCCACGGCTTGCAGCTGTTGCGGCACTGTTTTCATTTCCACCGGGAACGAGGCTGTTGGATTGGCCGAAATTCCCATTCTCCAGCTGACTTGACGACTCGCTCGTAGCGGAGTGGGAAGCGAGTGAGGAAGGGGCGGTTTGAGCAGCCTGAGAACGTTGGAGAATTAGAGTCAGGTCGTCAAGCTTCTCTTCCAACGCAGCCGTCTTGCTAGCTACTGAGGCGGTCGATTGCTTTGGTCTCTTGGCCACCTTCCTTTTACGAATCGTCGGCGCTGGTTGACAGTCTTTGTTGAGACGCAAGCATCTGAACTTTAGTTTAGTATTTGTAAACGTGTAGCATTTAAATGCAGATAGAAACCGAAATGAGAGAGGGTTGATAGTAAAAGTACTCTCGTAATACAAACTGGCGCCGTTCAATGCCGAGGTAGAATAATGATATCGAAGCAAGATGAGCTAATAATAAAAGGCGCGTACCTCTCACATTTCGGTCCACTGGGTAGCACAGCACACCTAGTCTTACTCCTCACACAGTTGAGACAAGCTTTTCCATATGGCGCATTCGCAAGCACGTGCTCGGCGGCACCTTCTCCCCTGTGCGAGCTTACTCCCAGCCGTTCTGACGAATTATTGAGCTCCATTGCGCTATGGATACGAGCATACGAGCAGTTGCGTGCGCCCAACGGAGTTGAGGCGATTGATATCAACACAACAGCGTCACAACTCGCGGGTCCTATTTTATCGCCCGTTTAGCAATGCATTATCCGAAATCCGTATCCCAACGGACTATGCTGCAAATTATATAACCAGGAGTTTTGTAAGACGGGAATCGACTTTGTATAAGTTTGGTTCTCAACTCCGACGGAGTTCGTGGCGAATCGGAGTTGGTCGAAGTCTTTTCAGTACGCACTGACGAACGGAGGAACGGAGCTACTGCAAACTCCGACGCTCTGAGTCATGTGACCTAAATATTCACCAACGAGCCAGGAATATATCATCTGCATTATTATATTATATTCTCCAGTGAGGTTTGAAAGTAGTATAAAGACAGATTACCCACCAACTTTAAGTTTCGTAGTCTGCCATCTACAACACCATCTGCAACACTATCTACAACACTATCTACCCTTCTTTCCTCCTCACCATGATTAACGGTTCCTTATATTTCAATATAACAGACGAGCCTCGAAAATCGATCACACCTCTCCCTAAAAGCCCTGCCCCGTCCAAACCCCTCGCTACGCCCAAGAACGCATCTAATGTGAACAAAGTATATAATTCGTTATGTCGTATTTTTCTAAGAGGATTTATACAACAATGCTAAAATAGTGAAAATGAGAAAGAAAGCGGCACACTTTGCGTTTATCGAGGACCATATAAAAAAGGCTGCGACGAACAGAACAACGATGTAATATAGGTCAACACCTTTCTTGGCGATCTCCAGGAGGCCCAATATGAAAGTTCGAATCTTCAAGCACTCGTCATTCACCGTCTTGTCGCTGTGCCTGTAGAGGTATAGTATTTTCTCCTTTAGCTGTAATAACTGAGTCAATGCTGGCAGGAACTTTTCTTCATCCGTCATAATCTGTTTTGAGATGTAGTCAAGCTTTAATTTCCAGTTCGGCCGTAAACCGCCATCCTCATCATAAGGCCTGTCGCTCACAAGCCAGTCTCTCCATCTGTGCACCGTGGTCAAAGCTTTCTCCTCGCTGATCTCATACCATTCTTCGTGATTCACCATCTTCGCAGTTGCTTCCTCTCCCTGTCGGGGAGGGCTTGTTTTGTGCCTCTTGCACTTGTGGCAGGTGTATTTGCGACGGACGTTATGCAATTCCGCCTTGATCAGGTTCTCGGCCAGTTGGACGTGCAGGAAGGAAACACTCTTATCGTCTTGCACGCGTGCGATTGGGAGCTTGCACTTTCCCCATTTGTCTATTCGCACGCGGGGCGTGTCGGTTGTCATGCCAATCTTGACATGATTGGGGCACTTTGGAGACCTGTAGATGTACAAGTAGCCCTCATCTTGGGATTTCGTTTTGTTCTCTTTAACGATCTTCAATATGCTCTCACGTATTTCTCCCCTAGTGAGTTTTCGCTCATTATAGTCAAAGAAGGTTGGTGCAGGCACTGTCGATGACTCCTGTTCCGCTCCTTCCCCCTCCTGTGAACTCTGCGACGATGTGGTCTCGCTAGCAGAAGTAGAATCTTCTCCTGTGTCTGGCGTACCAGAAGCATTCGCTCTTGATGCCTTCTGTGTTGCTTCTTTCCTTTTTCGCGAACTTTGCGACGACTCGCCGGTAGAGGTAGGATCTACCCCTGTAGCAGTGGTAGCAGTAGTTTCATTCGCTGTTGCTTCCTTCTTCGCCGCTGCTTCCTTATCTCTTGCTTCCTTCTTCGCCGCTGCTTCCTTCGCTCTTGACTCCCTCTTCGCCGCTGCTTCCTTATCTCTTGCTTCCTTCTTCGCCACTGCTTCCTTCTCTCTTGACTCTCTCTTCGCCGCTACTTCCTTCTCTCTTGCTTCTTTCACTGCTGCTTTCTTTGCCGCTGCTTCATTTGCTGCTGCATTCTCTTTCACTTTCGCAGACCTCTTAGACTCCCCATTCTGCGGATTCCGCGGTGGCGTTACGGTCTCAACGGACGTAGAGCACGACCCCTCGTTAAGATCAGCCTGTCGATCAACGTCTAGGCTAGCCGTAGCATCCAGCCCATCTTCCAAAGCTGACTCTGCAGTGTTATCAGGAATCGAAGTAGGCCTTGGGGACCTAGTGGTTGGCGTAATAGCAGCATCTGATTGCTCGTCAACTTCTCTAGAAAGCACTGCTGTTTGAGGATTGGGAAAGATAGATACCCCATCCTCCCCCGATGAAGAAGAAGAGTCTGCCGCATTAAAGGATGTTTGCTGTTGCTGTTCCGGCTGGGGCCCGTGGGAAGCGCCGCTGACTACGGCTTCATCGGTTTTGTCAGGTTCTTGGACCGCTTCATCGATTTCTTCAGGTTCTTGTGCGGATTTGGTGTCGTTGCTCTCGCTATCTAAACCTAACGCTCTGAGAGCCTTAGAAATACCAGCAATGCGTTCATCTTCGTCAACTTCTCCAGCTTCTTCAGCTGCTTCGGCTGCTTTAGCCGCCTTAGCTGCGTCGGCCAGCTTCTTAAGACTCAATGCCCTCACTCTCCGTACGGTCGGCGATTCGTCGTGTATCTCTACAAAATCAAGTCCTCGGGCAACAGCACTCGTAGATCCAGTAGACCGCGGATCCTCATCCTCTTCTGTAGGCTGCGGCGTCGAAGGGCGCCTGACCTCTCTTGAGTCGCTAGAGCTCTCCCCACTCAAGCCTCTTCTCAGCAACAACAATGTCGGAACCTCCCTCAAATCAGCAGCATATGGCGGTGCTTCGAGACCTTTCACATCCTCACTATAATCTGACGGAGGCGTAATCGGCGTCCCCTCGCGGCCCTGGTTGTCACTGGATGTGCTAGAGCGGGTTGAGGAGGTGGTGCCAGAGCTAGAGGCGCTGGAGTTTGAATCGGTTGAGCTGAAAGGTAGGCGATGAGGGGTTTTGTCATCGGTTCCAGTGAGTAAAGTCTCGTTGCGCGACCGAGACCTAGAACGAGTTACAGGGCCGGGTTGGTCGAAGGGAGAGAGGATCTGGTTCCCAGTGTAGATGCCGCGTGTACTGGATAGAGGTGGGTTAACCATATCGGCGGATGGAATATTAGACAATCGTAGGGACTAGGTAATCCACACTCTACAGGCTTCGCGCAGTTCTTGACAAGACAATTGACATTGCAACTAACCTCAGGATATAGCCCCCCTTCTATATCCTCTCCTCTATACAATAGACAGCCTATGGCAGAAGGGAGTGGGTGTCTGAACGCCTTCAGACCCCCAACTATGATCATCAACAAGAAGGAATTAATGCCTGCTACAATCACCCTGCCGCTGCATACATCCCCTAGGTGTGCAGCACGAGACCGCAGCAGTTGGGTCCTAGCCACCCTGATGGGTGGTGCAGATCCCAGCAAACCGAGCGGCGCTTGCTTCCGTGCGGGAGCATGCGTGCTTCTGCTGAAGGGCTCCCGTGTTGGCTTCTATCTTAGTCCTAGTCGGCAGTAACCCAGCAGGTGATGTTTAGTGCTACTCGGTGGTGTTGGCTAGGTTCGCATACATCCCCTAGGCCGAGAGGTGTTAACTAGAATAGTGATATGGTTCGTTGACTTGCGGCTTGGCTAGGGTGGCGCAGGGATGCGCAGGGTTGAGTTATGCAGGTCGATGGTTTAAAAGGTGTGTTGTACCCCTTTTAGGCGAGGTCGTGTTGGTTTTATCCTAGTACGGGGATGGTTGTCGGGAAGGCCGAGGCTGGGGCTGTTGTCCTCTGCACACCAAGTGTGAGACAGGCTGGGACGAGGCTGGGGGTGAGTTCAGCTGGAATTTGTAATGTTGAGGGGGTCTCTTCTGGAGTTTAAAGCATTGCTATATGATTGGAGGGGATGGTGCATTAGCGACTGTGATGCGCCTTTGGACGAATATAACCTTTGAATCAGCAAACTCACATCCCCGTATCAAGAACTGTATATACACGGGAATGTCAAGACCAAATCTTTGAATAACTCGGTTATAAGTAGGTATAAAGACTGCTGTGACTGAACTAGCTCTGGCATTCCAAGGTATAACCCATGCTCCCATCTCAAGCCTCCTTCTCCCTTACATCAGCCTTTTCACTCGCCTCATGCAGCTTCTCGTCGCTGACATTCTCTGCTGGGCTTCCACTCTCCCTCAAAATACGGTCCAGGCCAATTTCACGGTTAATTTCCTCAATACGTTCATTATCCGCCTGTGCAGTACCGGGCGAGCCGAAAATGACATCCATCTCTTCCAGAGTCAATCGCTTTGTCTCAGGGACGTAGAACCAGATGAACGCGGCGCCGAGGTACGTCAGCAGACCAAAGAGGATGTACGTTCCGTATGAGATACTGGAGAGCATGCTTGGAGTGACCTGGCCGACAATGAAGTTATTCATCCAATTGCTCGATGCTCCAAGCGCGATGCCGTATGGACGATTAGAGAGAGGCCAGATTTCGGCGACGATAATCCAGGCACAGGGGCCCCAAGAGTAACCGAAGTGAATAACGAACAACCTAGAGTATTGTTAGCTTGATTTGGCCACAATGTGTTTAGAGACGCGAGGGGCTGCATACCAGACCATGGCAACCGCGGCCCAGCCGGCAGCTTTGTGTGACTCCCAAGAATCGCGATATGTGGCGACGATGGCAGCAATGATAATGTGGCAGGTTGCCATGCCGATGGCACCGATAGTTAGAACTGGCTTACGACCGACGCGGTCGATGTAGAGGACAGAAGGAATGGTGGCGATGAACATGACGATGCCGACGACGCCGGTTGCGAGAAGCGAGACAGTGACACTGGTGAGGCCGAGGTCCTTGAAAATGGTGGGGGCATAGTAGAGGATTGCGTTGATGCCGGTCCACTGCTGGAAGAACCTATTGATGAACATTAGTGCTTGTTTGGGTAGTGATGCAAGTATGCTGGTTAAATCGGTGACTGCTTCCAGTCCGACTCCCATAGCAGAACTTTATGAATACAGAAACACAACTAGTTCATACGCCAAAATAAGCCAAGCTGATTAAAAACTTACATAGTAACCGTTGCAACAATGACACGCTTGAACATAGCCTTTGTCTTGAAGAGAGACCCAATTGCCACAAATTGCAGCTTGAAAGTGTTCATGGGAGTCAGCTCTCGAAGGTGAGGGAAATGCTCTGCAGTAGTACGCTTCTCGAATAGACTCTGCGCCTTGATTTCCAAGAACTCAATTTCAACCAACTCGTGGTCTTCCTCTAAACCACGGAGACTAGCAAGGACGGCTCTGGCCTCATCCTCGCGGTTATGGTGAATCAACCAACGGGGAGAGAACGGCATGAACGTCATTCCGACCAAGAGTACGATAGCCGGGAAAAGCTGCAAGCAGATGGGTGTGAGCCATGCGCCCTTTGATTGGGATTCGCCAGTTCCACCCATGAAATTTGTGCCATAGTCAATCCAGAAAGATATCATGATACCAAAGCAAATGGCGAGTTGTTGCAGTGCAATGAGCGAGCCGCGTACTTCGGGGGGTGCAACCTCAGCGTTGTACATGGGAACAATCATGGAGAGGGATCCAACACCCATTCCACTGAAAACTTGTTAGCATTTGACGAATAACTCTAGCTACACAAATAACGGAAGGTTTTACTTACGTGATGAACCGGCCAGCGAGAATGGCGTTGTGGCCGGCAGAAACGGCAGTGGCCTGGATGATTACGCCAAGAATGAAGACAGTGGTTGCAACGATAATACTATATTTTCTCGAGAGTGATTCCGCGATGAAACCTGTAATTGGTTAGCAACGGTTGTAGTCCGACCTCGTGAGTCGCGATGAGTATGGACTTACCACTTAGTAGAGTGCCAAGCCAGGCACCAAGTTCAAGAATTGAAGTCAACCATCCCTTTTTCGATGCGTCTTTGTCGAGGTCGTTGTCGTACTCGCCCATATCTGTAGCCCGTTAGCTGTCTTTGCCGCTCCATCCTGGCCAGAATTGACTTACGCTGCTTAAAATTCGACATCGCAAGCACACCAGAGAAAACACCCTGGTTATAACCGTACAGGAGTCCTCCAATACACGCGAAAAGTGCTATAGTAAACACCCTGAAGTTCTTGACAATTGCGAGGGGTCCACTGCTGCCCATGAGGGCCTCACGCCGCTTAAGTGCGACATCGTAAACCGCGGCACCACCGCCGGAAACCATCTTGACAACAAGTTACAGCAGAACTTAGGATTGAGGGACTCGGAAGTTTGACTGAAACTGGAGACTGAAAAGCTCTCGGGAACCAGATTCTAGATGCAGAAGTTCTAGAGTGAGGAAGTAGAAAGAAATAAAGTAGCAGGTGCGGAGAGAGGCAAATGATAAAGTATGAAAAACGTGGCAAGCGACATGTGCCAGACGCCTGGGCAAGCCAGTAAAACCCGACGGCTAATGCAGATGAGCCTGGTGGGACTGGGCAATCATTACTGCCGGTACGAGCAATGTCATTTAATATCAGGAGAAGCTTCATTACCCCAGAGTATAGCTAGTAATCCACATATGGTCCATAAATGTTGAATTTTGGCAGAAGAGCTCCAAGAGCTTGCCGGGGTACATGCGGGGAACCTGTTGTGGTTGCTACAATGGCGGGGAATAATGGGTGCTAAAAGAACGCCTACCGCTGTTTGGCCAGGATCGGCCGTTTAGTACTCCCGTTTCGCTGGGGTCAGCTTATAGCCTAAACAGTACCGGTGGGCCGATTGTATTCAGCCTAATCGGGTGTTTACCAGACGAGAACTGGTGCTCTGAAATATCCGTGGCGTTGGTGCTATGTTACTCTGAAATTGCCGTGTAGGTCATAGGGTGGGGTTTACGGGTGAAAGCGTGTAAATTGTCATCCATAAAAGGAGTCAGTAGTTATTCACATCTGAGCTATTGGGTCAAATATCCGCCGAGATCTTGACCCGGAACCGGGCCGACTGGATAGAAGCAATACCTCCCACGTGATTTGCAGGCCAATGTTGTGAGGGATGGTATGGTTCGGTTCGTGATACTCAGGTGGATTCAACTCTTCCTAAAGTAGACAGAGAGGCGCTTCGGTGATCAGTAGTCCGATTGGACACAATGGGCGCCTTGCAGAGAGCTCATTTTGAAACTGTCGATGGCTTGAGACGATGGCTAATCCGGCCTCCCTTCGATCGTTTCTCCGTTTTACTCACACAACTACTCGGTTGAAGAACACACGAAAAGAAGACTTGTTTTTAATTATTTGGGGTCTGGCGTAGAAGTATTCCAGGTGTTGTAGACAAATTCTCAACGCCAAACAAGGCAACAGAATGCATCCATAGCCTCACACCAATCAACTAGAGTGGGGCGCTTGAGTTGAAATATCTGGTTGTAACACAAAAGGGCCATCTGTATTTCCAAGATTGAGCTAGAGAATCCTAATTCCTAGTCATATGCTGTGTGAAGAAGGGTAGGCGGTGGGATATGAGAACCACTTCTCAGTCTCTGACTGCAGCCTGGCTCGAATCTGGTGCGGCAATTGAAGTTTATACCAAATAGGTGTAGCACAATAGCACACTTGTAAAACCTCCCTTGGCGACAAGCCATCGATGATTGGGGCGTGGCGCGGCGCGGCGGATTGTAAAATGCGTTATGGATAGGGACCGACCCTCTACAACGACCGGAGAACGGCAAACTCAGGCGACGAGTGATACCCTTTAATGATATCGTGCAAATGATGACTTCGTATTCTTTGACCGAAGCCTATGTTCAAGACAGTTTCCAGTGCTGCCAGCAACGACCAAGCATCACTTGGCGACAAGGCATGTTCCATGTTGTGCACCCCCACTTTCCAGCTCTGGTGGCGTCGGCGGGCAACCAAATAGTGGAGGCAGCTAGCCAACAGCTTATTTTAACGGCAAGGCGACAAGAATAGAGTTGCTGAGTCTCGTAGTATAATTGATTCCGCGCGACCACAGATCACCTGTTGTTGCGCCATAGCACATGATATTTGAAGGGCGGCCTCTTGGTTATTGGAGATTTGTAATTGGAGATGGATTTTTCGGCGAATAAGTACGTTGTTCACCAATGGCCGACATCTGTATGCATTCCTGATGTGAGAATACGCTACAAGCTGACATTACTCATTCCTGTGCTGAGTAGAGGATGGATCTTGGCGTGAATCAGCGAATCAAGTTGAATCAGTATCTAATAATATCTGAAGGGATTCTTTCAATCATCTAGGATTCTAGGATTCTATTACTCGTAGCCCTCTGGTTCGTTACTCATTATTATACCCCCGTCACTTGATATCATAGCGATCCAAATCCATAACTTTAACCCAAGCTCGTACAAAGTCATTAACAAACTGGTTCTGCGAATCGCCAGAGCCATACACCTCCGCCACTGCACGGAGCTCAGCGTGTGATCCAAAGATGAGATCAGCACGCGTGGCCGTGTACTTCGGGCTACCCGTGGAGAGGTCATTGCCCTCAAACTTCTCGTCGTTGGAGTCAGCAACAGGCGACCAGACGGTGGAGGCGTCCAATAGGTTGGTAAAAAAATCGTTGGTCAGCTGGCCAGGGCGTTCTGTAAGAATGCCGGTGGCTGAGCCATCATAGTTTGCACCGAGTGCACGCATACCGCCAACAAGGACTGTCATCTCTGGAGGGCTGAGTGTCAGAAGTGCAGCCCTGGAGACCATGATCTCCTCCGTAAGCGAGCGTGATGTTCCGTAGCCGTAGTTACGGAAGGCATCCGCGCGAGGCTCGACTGTGGTGGGACTAAATTAGCTACAACTACTCGAAGGAACAGAGATGAGTCTGAGGGACATACGATAAGCAAAGGTTTCCACATCAGTCAGGTCCTGAGTGGTGTCGACACGGCCCGGGGTGAAAGGAACCTCGATAGTCGTGCCAGCATCTGCGGCGGCCTTCTCCACGGCGGCAGTTCCACCCAGAACAATGAGATCGGCCAAGGAAACCTGTTTCTTCTTGTTCGCAGAGTTAAACTTGTCTTTCACTCCTTGCAGCTAGAAGGATCTCGTATTAGCTACAATCTCATCAACTCGACGTAGAAGTACAGTAACTTACAGATTTCAGCACAACAGCCAGTCGTTCAGGGTTATTGACTGCGAAAGAGCGCTGAGGCTGCAATGCAATACGGGCTCCGTTGGCACCACCACGCTTGTCCGAGATACGGAAGGTTGAGGCAGAACCCCAAGCAGTGGTAACCAGATTAGAGATATTTAGGTTAGAGTCACCGAGAATATCTTTCTTCAGCTGTTTCACATCGGCATCGTCAATTATGTCGTAATTCGCGGTAGGGAGAGGGTCCTGCCAGAGAAGGTGCTCGTCCTTAGGAACCTCCGACCCAAGGTAACGCGAAACAGGGCCCATGTCACGGTGGAGAAGCTTGTCTATGGCAAAATCAGTAAAAAATCGACTATTGTCAAAACATTGGGCGAGTGAAGTCACTTACACCAGGCCAAGGCAAACTTCTCTGTAAAATAATCAAAGTCGTTGAGGAATGTTTTGGAGATATTGTTGTATATAGGGTCATGGATCAGGCCGAGATCGCTCGTGAGCATCGTGGGCTTGTGAAGCTTCCCAGCGATAAATGCGTCAGGGTAAGAAGCGTTAGCACTCTGAGCTTCCCACTGGGGCGCACCATCGGGACTCTTAACAAGGGTCCAGTTGTTGTGAATCAAAGAAGTCAAGAACTCTATTGTACAATATGTCAGTATTAATTCTACTCTGCAAGATCATCAAAACTTACCATTGGCCCACTTGGTGGGGGTTTTGGACCAAATAACCTCGAGACCACTGGTATAACTATTGTTACCCACGCCGGTGTTGAAGCTATTCTTCCAGCCAAGACCCTGATTCTCGAGTCCGGCAGCATTAGGTTCAGGGCCGATATTATCACCTGAAACAGCACCGTGAGTCTTTCCAAAGGCGTGGCCTCCAGCAATAAGAGCAACAGTCTCTTCATCATTCATTCCCATGCGACCGAAAGTCGTGCGGATATCGAGAGCGGATGCTTTTGGGTCGGGGTTGCCACCCGGGCCCCTTGGATCAACGTAGATGAGTCCCATGTTTGTGGCGCTGAGTGGCTCTTCGAGATCCTTGGCTCGCCCATAGATATCGGTACTTCCATTATACCGCTCTTTGTTGCTACCGGGGCTAGGGAAAAACTCTTGCTCAGAGCCCCAATAGATACCCTCGTCCGATTGCCATGTGTCTTCGCGGCCGAAGGCAAAGCCATATGTGGGAAAGCCCATGTTCTCCATTGCCATGTTGCCCGCAAATACCATCAGGTCAGCCCATGAGAGCTTACGACCATACTTCTGTTTAATAGGCCCTAAACGTAGGTGATTAGCCCATTTTCATTTGGTTCACTCCCCCAGGTATGATTTTAACACCGATGTGGGCTTACATAGCAAGCGGCGAGCTTTGTCAAGACTGGCGTTATCAGGCCAGCTATTGAGCGGGGCAAATCTTTGCTGTCCCATACCAGCTCCTCCACGGCCATCTTCACTTCGATAAGTGCCAGCATTGTGCCATGATAGGCGGATAAGGAACGGGCCGTAGTTGCCAAAATCAGCGGGCCACCAACTCTGAGAGTTTGTCTGTAACTCCGTTAGGTCCTTTTTGAGTTCGGCCACTGTATAGATGCTACGTTAGTATATGCGGTTCACAACATATATAGATTGCAATGCGCCTTGACGGTGCCAATGACCTACCATCCAGCTTTGCAAACTCGGTAGCATAGTTAAATTTAGCATCCAAGGGGTTTGAGCGTTCCCCATTTTGACGAAGCACTGCCAGACTTAAGTCGCACGGCCACCAGTCGTCGCTTCTGGTACCACCACCAGCAACTTTGGACTTCCTTGGGCATCGCCCAAAGCCAGGGTTCTCAGAGCTGGAGGCTCGCTCCACAATGGACTCCGGATGTGGGATGCGCGGCGCATTGTCACGAGCGCCATTACCGCTGATGTATGGACATGACACCGCATATGTGAGTGGCAGTGCGCTGATTGCCAGCAGCACAATTTGGCTCAGAGGCATCGATGGAAGCATCATGTCAAACCAAGTAAAACATGCACTTTATGGTATATTGTCGGTGCAGGTGGCGAAGGTTGGGTCGGGTCTCTGAGCATTTACGGCTGCCCCTTCCATTTATACCATCCAGGTAGCTACTGCAACGTCTTGGCCCCCCCATAATTAGCTGAGTTGGTTGTACGGAGGTAGAGTCATGAAAGTGATGTTTGTTGTAGTGGATTTGAGCATGGGACCCTAACACGCGTGCACAGCGATTGACTAGAAGTACCAATGCATGCAAAATATGTGGCGAAATACAAGTGCTCTGTCAGAATCCCCGTTCAAAATCAAATCCATGCACATAGCTGTTAGTTCGCGGACTCCACTACATTATTCAGAACTTATAGGAGCCTGTTAATTGGAGACTGGGGTCGTGGCGAACGTGAAAAAGCAGACCTTTGCGACTTGTTAATGGCCCACTCTGCCGAGCAGACCGAAAGCTGATCGTATCCCACGTAATCCCTGGACGCTATATCAAGGAGAGTTAGAAGCCGGTCTGCACTGTGCCTCATTAATCGTATTAACTGACTACTTAGACTCGAGTATACTGTATGTACTCCGTAAAACCCGAGTAGTAAGATAAGATACAGTAAGCCTTACCTCGAAGACGTCGTCATGGGAAAAGTTACATCAGCGCTACGTACTGCGTTCTTTCCTTCACCGCGCCCTCCCGCGCCCTCCCGCGCCTTCCCAATATAGACAGACCGGGACCATTGCTCGGATGGGAATCAAATTCCGAAGATCCTACTCGCGTCGAGCCTTGCATTTAACCCTTGGCAAAAATCTCATTATTGCCAACTGTGCAGAAGGGATCTTCCCTGGATTCCATAATCAAGGTTTCATATTCACGATTCCATAATCATTAAAGCCACAAGTAGTATGGCGTCGATGCACAACGCTTTTTGGTGTGAGCCTCGGCAGATGAAGTGCAGAGCTAGTACCTGTGCTAACCGCAACAGGCTACACCCGCAATATTAATGGACCAGTCAGCGTCCAGTCGCATTCCAGTCGCATCGCAGTCGCTCTACGGAGAACGGTCGCCGATGCAGCCACCCTCCCCTTGTCCCGCACCCGTTGTTCCACTCAGGTTAATTTATAGACAGTGATAGATTGCTGACCATGGGTTTGGACTTGGCAGGAGCACCAGAATGCCATCCAGGTTGATCTATCATGACGGATCGTACGATAGAGCGTCCACAGTATCGATTTCCAAGACTACTGCGTGCACAATGAAATTATTACCGAATGAAATAAGCTGGCTTGCCGCCTGGTGGATTTGAGCACATTCCTTGGCCCTTGGCGAACGATACAACTGCCCAATTACTACCTGCATAGCTACATGCACGTCGCGCAGGCATCACCTGTCGCCCTGAGAGCTTCGCGGCCCACCTATTTCACTCATCATAGACATTTTGGATAGCTACCAAGAGCCGCTTGTGAGACATTTCCTCTATTTTCCCCGGGTAATTATTCAGGAGATAATTCTCCGCCGTCCCCCGTAGATTCTCCGACACTACCATTCGGACTGATGGGGAAGTGGGAGTATCCTGGTCCTATAACAGCTGATCGACCCTTGGCGGCCGCAGAAAAGGTTGCGATCTGTCAGATCCATAGTGAATGCAACTGCGGTTGTCGGTACGGTAGTTCACGCTCAATGCCGGCCAACAGCTATTACAGGGAGTCACATGGAGCAGGTCTAAGCGTCTGGGTAGGCCAGTTTTATGTAATATGTATATGTGCGGTTATATAGCTACCCTAATCTGAAGTTTGGTAAGTCTATATATAGTATATAGTAGTTTATTGCAGCGCTGGTATGAACGTTGGTCTAGCCACGAGTTTCCGCATATATATTTTGATACCTGTGGAGAATCCGGCCCAAACATAATCCCACGTCTGATCCGTCTTGTAATCAGATCATCGGGCAAGTCTACTGCACCCCAGAATTTCTGCATGTGCTTGCAGACAGCTCATAACATGATCCCATTCGCCAAATATTCATATGGCCGAAATCCATGATGAGAGAGACCCTTTCGTATGTATGATAGCGCTGAATGACCGTAATCGACAATCAAATCCGCTGCCTGTTCGACCTCATCTTCAATACCCTCGACGCGAAACTTCCATCCACCACCCGACACATTTGGACAAGATCCCACCATAAGCTAGTCTGGAACATAATTAAGCCTGCAGATCTCTTTTAAGAGTGAACTGCCACTAATTAACATAGCAGTAGTGCCGCATTTAGTGACCTTGGACAGTCTTCGGGGCTGAAGACTGGATGAGACGGTGATTATCATTGCATGGCGCAACAACAATGAGACTCATGTCTAGCTCTTCGACTAGCACACGTGTCATCTCGAACCGTTTCTCGACCAGGAGATGGAGCTCCCGATGCAATTCGTGTAACCCGTATAAACCCTTGGAGTGGCCCGGCCGACGTCGCTTCGCGGCGAAGACCCTCTCGAGCGCCTCCGCAGATATAGCCATCAATCCATAGCCTACTTCGGTAGGCACAATAACCACCTCGCTAGACTCGACGTGGGAAATTTGAAGAGCATCTGCTCGGACATTGGGAATATTTCCGGGGGTGGGTATTGTTTTTAATTGAGCGCCTATGATTTGGGTTGATATTTAAACCAGAAGATAATTTAATATGCTTGTGAATACAACCAAGTTTTTGTAGTATCAACAATTAATAGCAAGCTTACCTTCTATTATATATTTGGTCCCCAGTTTATTAACCCAAAAATTCGTCTGGTGCCAATGATATACATGGGAACATAACGGGGCTCTGACTATCGTCCCTGCATTGGCCCTCCATCGCCTTGGCAAGAATATTTACTAGAATAAGAATCGTGGCAATGCAGATGAGACGGCCACCAGATGGGCATAGACAAATCAACTCCCTACAGACTATAGCCCCACTGCTTTTACAAACTGCCTGAAATTATACGATGATTGAGTATTATAGACACCTTCTGATGTCTAACTCTTAAGTTATCCAGATATTCGGCAGTTGGCCGAAATCGGGGAAATATACGTAGGTGGCGTTCGGTGAAGCGATCGTAACGATTCCAAACGGCAACGTTACAACCAGCAGTATGATTCACGAACCCCTCATCGTATTGCCCGTATAACGCATAGCCACCACGAAAATGGAGGCTGATTTTGTAAGCCATGCACAGTCCACACCTTAAATTCCACAACAAAACATATTTCTATGACAAATTGAGGGGTTTTTGGAGAATATACATGTTAAATATACCATTATACCCCTCATAAAGTCAATTTCCAAAAGACTGTAGTAGATTTTTTGTCACCGTTAGATCTCTCTATAATTGTCGTGAAAAGCTACCCCGAAAAAGAAGAACGTCAAAGCTATGGCCGACCTTAAAATTGCCTCGGTCCAGTTCGAAAACGCCTCCGGTGACAAAGAGAAAAACCTTGCTACCATCCGCCGTCTGTCAGGAGAGGCTGCCGCTCGAGGTTGCCATGTTGTTGCGTTCCACGAATGCTCTATAACCGGATATACCTTTGCTAGCAAGCTTTCGCACAGCGAGCTACTCTCTGTGGCCGAGTCAATTCCGGATGGGCCCAGCATCAAGGCCCTTATTGAAATTGCTTCAAACAGCAAAATCGTAGTGCTGGCTGGCTTATTCGAGCGAGATGCCGATGACAAGATTTACAACACGTATGTCTGCGTTGATGGAAATGGCGTCCTCGCAAGCTTTCGCAAAATTCACCCATTCATCTCCAAGTACCTCGCCCCAGGAAACGAGTATGTCGTCTTTGATCTCTTGGGATGGAAGGCAGGCATGCTCATCTGCTATGACAACAATGTAACTGAGAACGTGCGCGCTACCGCTCTTCTCGGCGCCGAGATCATCTTCATGCCGCACGTCACAATGTGCACACCATCGACACGCCCTGGGGCAGGCTTCGTGGACCATCAGCTCTGGCAGAATCGGGAGAGGGACCCCACGAGCCTACGCGCAGAATTCGATGGACTGAAGGGCCGGGCCTGGCTGATGAAGTGGCTTCCGGCACGGGCATACGACAGTGCAATCTATGCTGTGTTCAGCAATCCCATTGGAATGGATGACGACCATCTAAAGAATGGGTGCTCGATGGTGTTGGATCCGTTTGGTGACGTGGTAGCTGAGTGCCGCGAACTCGGTGAAGCTATGGCAGTGGCGTTATGCTCGCGCGAGAAGCTGGAGATGGCTGGGGGGTTCCGGTATAGGAAAGCAAGGAGGCCCGAGTTGTATGGGCATATCATTGGGAAGGAGCATGAATTCAAGTTGGCGGTTACTTGGATGAGTAAATAATGAAGCGCTTGCTTCATTACCACTGGACTGGACTGACCGGGTTCTATTGTAGTTGCTGGACTGACCATCCGAAAATCAATTATCAAACCCAATCTTCCCATTATTTTTTCCATTATAATCTTCAGTTACTCAAATTTCAAATCCTATATAAATAACATCGACTAGAAGGAATACCTAAAAAACGTAGCCAAAATAACTATTGCGCAACCTGATGATATGAAAGTTCCACAAACAAAGAGATATGTGACGATGACAGGAGTTTCGTGGGTGACTAGCGATAATCGTAATAACACAGGTACCTCTTCGTCGAGATAGTTGTCAATTCTATACCAAGCATATGCAAGCCGATCGTACCACGTCAAAATAGGCCACGTTTTTAAATCGTAGGTATCGGCCTCTGAGAGTTTACCATGCTTCCATATCCAGATCCCTCGAAGGGTCCCGTCCTTTCCATATGGTTGCTGCCGAACAAACCACCCGCGCCACCTCTCGATGGCCTCCAATGCGACTGGTTCCGTAACGTTGAACCACTCACCATGATTCATTTTCGCATTTTTTGTTGGACTACTGACCCCTCTCTTGCAGAATTCGCACCCGTACTTCTTTCTACTGTTCGATAACTCCGCGTGCACGAGCTTCTCGACTGCGCTATAATGCAGGAACTCTTTGTCGCTGGGATCAGATATGGGTTCGAATGGCAGCTTGCATTGTTTTACCCACTGTTTGACACGTAGCCCGTATTCCTGGTTTGACATGCCAATCTTAACGTGCCCCTCGGAACTGTTTAATTTGAACATATATACCGAGCCCCTTTTCTTGTCAGGGCTGTACTTCTTATTCTTTGGGAGAATGAGGTTGAGAATAGAAATTTTGATATTGGTGGGTGATTTCATCTCCTCATACTGCTCAAATTCTAGACTGCCGGCACTCTTCGTTTTATCCGTATCTGGCTTCTTACTGGCCTTGATTGGGGGGTCGTCCACATCCTCAGCTGCTTTAGTATTGTCGTTTGCTTCTCGAGCTGCAGTGCCTGGTGCTTGATCAGACGTCGCTGAGGGTTCACATTCATCTGCGACAATTTTGTGATTATTCAACTTTGTTGTCTTTTTCTTAGATTTGGCACTCCCAGAAAGAAAGTCTGAGTCGTTGACATTTGGAGCAGCGGGTGCAGGAAGACCTCGAAGCCTCGCTGACTTTCTGCACTCTTTTCCTTGCGTTGTTGACGTTGCCGTTGTTGTTTCTGGTTTATTAGGCGTTACATTTTGAGGATTGTCCGACGACGCAACATCATTGTCAGGAGAGCCTGCAACCTCGTCCTGCAGCAAAGGAATCGAGCTGGCTGGTGTCTCTATAATAGCTTCCTGATACGGGGCTGCAGATTCGTTGGGAGATAAGATGTGATCAGGAGACCTCGTCGGATACGACTCTGTAAGAGCCAAAGAGCCACCCCTTTTACGTTTCTTCGGCGAACGAAGGTCTCTAGCCGTTGAACCTTCAAGCTCCGAACCGGAATCGTTGTTGTTGCCCGCCACGTCTGGCACTCCGGGCTCCGAAGAGTCTTGCCTAGTCTCTTTGTTGACGTTCTTCTTGCTCGCATACTTAGGCGTCGGTGAATTATGGTATGCACGTACGTCAGGATCGAATTCCAAGCCATCGGTCGAATTAGTAGATCCGAACCAAAAAAGCTCTCCGTCAGTCTGCGAATTTGAAAGGCGCCGAACTGCACCGGGATTGCCTTGAAGTCTCTCCACAAATTGTTTGGCGTTTTCTCTATTAGGAATAGTTACGCATTGCATGGGATTTGACCCATTTGACTTCGATTCATCGGTTGATGGAGGTGTCAAGGGCGTCACCACATGACTAGAGTCGTTGCTGGGTGGGATCGAAAAGGTTGATAATACGGTGGAAGTGCTTGACACTGTCGAATGTGTACTAGGCGTTCCTGGAGGACTTGGAGTTGAGTGATCGTGAGTAGCGGGATCGATGTGCGACTCCTCCTGAACAGGTATGTGAAATCTGGATCCAGAGATGGCAATGTCAGTGCCGCTCTTGACGGGTGTGGTTACTCCATCCATATCGACGATGTTATAACGGCTCAATTCTATATCAAGATAGAATGGGGATGAGTCTCATTCAACAGACTTTCTGTAGTATTCGCAGGAACTATCGACAGAACAACCAACCTCACGGTATGGCAGCTATTTGTATATACCGACTCGGAAGGGGGCTGGGATTAACATCCCCCCAGAACCCAGCGATGCCAACATAATGCTACCACCCGTACAATAGGCCCAAGCCACACTGCCAAGTAGAATAGCGTCCTGCAGACCTCGCAACCCAGTGTCAATTGCGTGGGGCCGGGAGGCTTTCCGTTCCCGAGCCGAAACCAAGTTGGTTCTCAAATATATGTACGACCGGGTCCGCGCCCAAGAGTTCACAGAAAACGTGAGATCGAATCGGCGACGTCCAAACTTACGACAACTACAGGTCAACTAGCGCTACAACGGCGCCGAAACTATACCAGAAGAATTCGGAGAAAGCGCGTAGCGCTCCGCGGATTAGATATGTCCTCCTGTGCCTGAGCCTGGTGCTGTAGGTTGCGAGACGCGAACCGCAGGGGCTGCGCCATGGGTTGGATATGCGGGTTGAATATGCGCGCCGACGCTTTGCGAGGTGCAGCAGTTCGTTCAGGGTATAGTCCGATGCGTGACGGTGTTGATCCTTGCACCAGTGCCTGAAGTCAAGCAAACATTATGTCCAAGCCACTCACCGTGTCCCCTGTTCTCAGAAGAGAAAGGGGGATTTGGAGGCACATAACTCGGAGCCTTGCCTTTCACCCGGATGTAGCGCCTGAGGGTCGCCATCACACGATTTCGACGTGCATGTTTCCAACACAGCCTTACCACATCGATAGCTGGCTCGTGATGTTATGTCTAGCAAGGCTGGGATCATCCGCATGTTTCGCCCAACATGTCATGGCAATGCAGACTTTTCGCAACAAAACAAATACCACCTAGAAATAAGCACAATAAAGCCGAGTTGGGAACGCCCCTCGGGAGGGCCGAGCACCTGCACGAGGGGGTTGTTGTTGGTTCATTGACAATGTGCATGTTGAATGTTGGTTCTACCTACATATGGTAAGGATTTGGGATTATATTGTTCCGGCCTAGCCACCAATTTGGTTCATTGGTCGTATGGCGAATGGATGAGATGAAACATATCCCACATAGTAATCCTGCACGTGGAACAAGTCGCCAAGTCACTTCACATCAGGTAGATCTAATCAACGTATTTAATTCTAACTTAGCTATATACTTAGATGCCCGAATCATATCTCTCTCTTTATATTACATATTGGATATTCACGTGACTATAGCACGTGTTGAACGATGCGGCGATGAAGTCTGGAATCGGGAGGTGTCAACTAACATCGATTTGGATTAGTTGACACCAAATTAAATTAACACATTTGACACATTGCTCTATTTAAGTGTCTGTGGTACTTTACACAATAATGCAATATTCCCCGGATAAGTGGACGTTGGCACCGCGCAAAGCGCCTCATGATATTTCGGGGTTGTGATGACATCGTTTCGCTTCGTTTCTCCAAACTCGGGAGGCCCCAATGACGACACTAATTATTGAATATCGTACGATGTTCACTGAGGATGAACGAATATTTTTGTCTGAAAAACCTACCTCAACTCATAGTTTTGCGATTATTACTGCGCTTGCGCTGCTTCAGAGCTACGCGGCTCTCGCAGCCTACTCAATTGATTCTCCCTGCCCGCACTCTATGGCCGATATTCCACTCCTGCCTGTGAAATGGTCTCGGGAGCGGGAGAAGGGGTCCGCGGAGGGTATACTGGCAACAGCAGGGGTGTTATTGCTACTCTCGGAGCCTTTATAGGGGTTACCTGGTACAATTCCCTTGAACTACTTGTTCTCATATTGCTCACCTTCAAGAGGTATCAAGGGACCTATTTCTGGAGCTTGTTGATTACAACCATCGTAGGGGTTTTGGTACACTCTATCGGTTACTTGATCAAGGACTTCGACCTCACGCCCACACAATGGCCGCCCATTATCATAACCACCATTGGTTGGTGGACAATGATCATTGGCCAGTCGTCCGTTCTCTACTCCAGATTACATTTCGTTATCTGGGATAAGAGAATCCTCCGATTCGTTCTGTACTTGATCATCACGAACTTTTTCCTGCTTTTAGTTCCTACGACAGTTCTCACATTTGGTGCCAACTTCACGAACAACCCCAAATTCCTGCACGGCTATATCGTCATGGAGAAGATTGAGATAATAGGCGTTAGCGTCCAAGAAATCATCATATCGGGGATTTACATATATGGGACGAGAGAGATGCTAAAACTGAACCCAGAGGGAGAGAACCGGAACATGGTCCTTCAACTTCTCGGAATCAACTTAATCTTTATTCTCATGGACATCGGACTCATCGCGACACAATATTCGAACCTATTCACGTATCAAACCACGCTCAAGGGTTTGATATACAGCATCAAGTTAAAACTCGAATTTTTCGTTCTCGGAAAGCTCGTGCACATTGTCAACCGTCGGAGCGGGAAGCCGGAGTCTCATCCCGAAGGCGAGGACGTCAGCGACTTTGTCGATACCTCAAATATTACATCCGATGTCACACATGCGAATAACGCGCCAGGGCGTCAGCACCATCCGCCACCGCACATGCGCCAGGAAGATGTTTCGATAGCCATGTTTGAACATTCCGACCGCAATAATATACTGGATGAAAGCTCCTCTCTCTCCAGCGCATGAGGGGTAGCATCGGATTTAGATCCGCACGTTTCGTGTGATTTCCGCACCAAACTTTGGGGGCGTATTCCCTGACTCGCCAGCCGTTGTCTCAACCACACACGCTTTGGTCGATGCACGCCGTGAAAACCCAAACTATCGGAAAAGGATCAGCTGGGCGGCTGGGCGACAGCTCTACATGGGGGTTCAAGGGCTCAGTGTCAGTTGGCTGGGAGGCTCTTTTGATTCAGAAATGTCTTGAAAAGTGTGCAGCCTCGCCACTACAAGTACTCTCTATCCGAAGACTATAACCAAACGTCTCCACCAACTGCCGTCCGCACTCCACACTTGCACGCGACACATGGCCCGAACGAATAGCGCATGAAAGGGGGCGCACACATGTTTAGGAGAGGGGTAGGGGTCGAGTCGAGTAATGCATCTTACTGTATCAATTTCCGATGTGGAGTGAACCCTCTGACGGACTAGACAATTATTGCATCGTTAGCCTCAGTTACCACTCCCCGGGGGCTGGTAACTGGAGCCTACAATCGCCTAGAGTAGAGAAACGGCTCGGTCCAAAGACTTTTTCGAGAAGCTTAGGAACCTAAAATCCACTGTTTTCACTAATCGTTGTATATCTTTGCCGTTATCCCACGGCAGCCCCTTATCGCGCACATGTGTACCCTAGCGTTATGAGATAAAATTGGGGATATGGAGCATCCAGCAACCCCCTCCCCACCCTTTTTCGCCACAACGCAGCCATCGAGAGCGGCACGACCGCGATTTTCAGAGTGACGATGGCCCGCTATGGCCCACAATCGCCCCCTGTGGTCTGTAACAGTCCAACACGATGCCGTTCACTTCGGTCCGAGTTGTTGAAACGGAATAGCTCTGACCTAGCCTCCGTGTGTTTCTGGTGAATTATTCGTAGCGCTTCGGGTCGTGCCCGTACCGCTACTGACAAGTGTGGCCGCCGTTGAGTTTGTGGGCGTTGACATCGAATTTATATGAATAAAGCGCTCGCCCCGACCTCTGTATAGCATCACAGTTGCCAATTGCAAGATGCGCGTCCTCGATTTGTTTGCGGCCGCTGCCGTTCTGGCCGCTGGTGCTCTCGCACAGACAGATCCCGCAGCAGTCCTTGCTCAGATCCCCGCTTGCACTGTAAGTCAAGCCTGGACTTGTGCCTCGGCATTTATTTACTTACAATTTGTAGCAAGAATGCGGCATCAAAGTGCTGCTTCCAGCAAACTGCCCATTGACAGACTTGTCAAACTGTCTCTGCACAAATACCACCTTACAGTCAACCTTTGCTCTCTGCGTAGTGGGAACATGCGGTGTCGCCGACCAAGCCAGTATGATTTGACCCCTCAATTTGCCGGCCGTTGAGCATTAAACCTAACACCGACAGAATCTTCGACCATCATGCAAACCGAGATTTGCAAAGGTACCCCGATTGAATCACGAAGCGCCGAGATTATACGAGATGTAATCATCATCGCAGCCTTCACCTTCGTGATAGTTGGGCTGAGGTTCTACTCAAGGGGTCTTGTAACGAGCAAGTTGTGGTGGGATGATTGGACTATCGGTTTCGCGACTGTGAGTTCCGAGCAGTATTTCGCCTTGGCCGTACAGCTACTGACAATGCCAAACAGGTCATTATGATCCCCATGACAGTCATCCCAATATACAGTAAGAGCCTCAGCGATACACCGCTCGCTATACCAAGAGACTGACGTATTCCAGATGCCAAGCACGGCTTCGGGGAGCACTTCTGGGATGTCCCACCTGAGAATCTCGAGATACTCGAAAAGGTACGCTCGCGAAAGCGCATCCCCTTTTGGCCAACACATACTTACCTACCCGCAACAGCTCTACTACATCTCGCAGATCCTCTACGTCGTCGTCCAAGCCCTCGCGAAATTCTCCATCCTCTTCCTCTTCCTCCGCGTCTTCCCCAGCCAGAGATTCCGCCTCATCGTCCAGATCTGCATAGGCTGGATGGTCTGCCACACCATCGCCTTCGGTCTGGTCGTCACATTGCAGTGCGTGCCCGTCCAGGCGGTCTGGGACCACACGATCAAGGGGACGTGCAGCAACTCGCAGGCGTTCGTGTATGCGGCGGCTGGGTTCAGCATCATTGAGGATTTCGTCATCATGGTGCTCCCGGTTTGGGAGCTGAAGGACTTGAGTCTGAACTCGAAGAAGAAGATGGCTCTGATATTCTTGTTTGCGCTGGGATCTTTGTACGTGCACTCACCCCTGCTCCGACTGTCGCGTTTTACTAACATTTACATTGCAGCGCATGCATCACCAGTATGATCCGTCTCAAATACCTCGTCGCCTACGGCACATCAATCGATGTAACATGTAAGCCACCATCCCCCCATGAAGCCCAACCGACCAACAATACTAACACCCTCCCTAGACGGCGCCGTCGACGTCATCCTCTGGAGTGTCCTCGAAGACTACGTCGCCGTCATTTGCGCCAGCCTAATGTGTCTCCGCCCCCTCATCGTGCGCCTCTTCCCGCGCCTCTTCCCAACCAGCACCAACGAAAGCAAGGGCACAAGCCAAGGCTGGGGCCAGGCGCGGAACTCGAAGCTAGCCAGCAAGCTGGGCGTGAGTTCCAGGGGCTACGAGCTGAAGAGCGAGGATGGTGATGCGAAGGAGAGGCTGGGCCAGGGGATTCATGTGCAGAAGCAGTGGACTACGAAGACGACTAGTGCGACGGATGATGGAGAGTCCTCGGACCAGGGGTATCCGCTGGAGAACCGCAAGCAGAGCGAGGATGTGTGGTCGCCCCCTCGTCGGCCGTGAGGGAATGGATAGATGGTCCTTCTTCGCTTTATGTCTATAGATTCCCCCATGTTTTCACGTCCGTTTATGTATCCACAACCTCTCTTCATGTTCATATATATCTATATATACCTCTTATTTAACGTTAATATCACTACATATACCCACCTTAGGTATCTCTGCGCATGCTCTGATTGCTTTCTTCATTGCAAGGCCGAAATTATGCGTATTGATGCAATTGAATTGCGATTAGACGGGATTTGACGAGGTACGATGGGGAGTTTATAGTGACCCATGCTGCACACATATTTCTCGACGCCCCTTTTCATCACCACTTATATCGCACCACAACTACTCAACAACCACATACGACCATAGACTCAAGAGAATTGGGCATCCCGTCCGCTCTGCCATACACAAGCTTGAGATCGGTGGATTAGTAGTTGGGTGGGTGACCACCAGCGAATACCCACTGTTGTATGTTTTTTTTTTTGCCATTTTTTGCCTGCCATACACAAGCTTGAGATCGGTGGATTAGTAGTTGGGTGGGTGACCACCAGCGAATACCCACTGTTGTATGTTTTTTTTTTTTGCCATTTTTTGCCATTGGTTTTGCCTCATTATATTGTACGCCCACTGTGGCAATAACGAGAGAAAACACCTGCATAGAGAGACGATGGGTTGTCGTTGAGAAAGAGTCACTCTGCCGAGGCCGACAACGAAAGGAATCGCCCCCTTTTTAATGTGTTTCGAGACTTATTTCCGCATTGGGACGTAATCTACTCACAGGAAGCCCCCCGGAGGATCTGGACATGGTAAGTTAAGAGTGGAGTCTCTTTGAACAGCGATCGTATGCTGCTCCTTTTAAGATTACTTTAAGAAGATTGATGTACGTACATTATCTACCCCAGGAAACTAGGCAGTCCAATAAACCCCATCTTGAGCACTATCACTTACTAGCTCATCTCGGACCCGTATAGCCCCTTCTCCCAATCCATCGTTCTAGATCTCACCCAGACCGGGCGTAATATTTATCACGGCACCCGCCATAAAGCTCACGAGGACAAGTGCAGCAGAACGTATACATGAACTATTTTTTATTTCTCGCCGATACAGATGGATAACACAAAGGCACACGCTGAAAATACGTTTGTCTGGTCTAGGTCTTGATACATGCCCTTTCCCCCTCCTTGGCCATAAATGCACACCGCACCACACGCCATTGTCAGCGTGGGCGCTTGCTGCCATCTCAATCCTGTCTGAAAGACTGACTGTATACCTATCCATCGAGCATATACACGCCCACAATGTCCAACACCGACGCACTTCGGTCCCCTATCCATCCATCCATTCAACCAACCAACCACCACTCCCTAAGAATCAATAAAAAAAGAAATAGGGAAACAATATACAGCGAAGAAATACGCCATCCCTGCCCTTCCACAGGGGCGATAATCAACGGGATAACGCCTAGCACCCCCCCGAGGGTTAAAAAAACACATAAATGCAACATCCACATCCTCCCCTGCCTTAATAATCTCTTTTTCCGATGTTGCACCCTTTAATCAATAGCCATGAATCCGAACATGCCCACCACCAACCCAATAACCACCACAGTCAGGATACCCGCGCCGACCCTTCCCCCAGTGGTCGCCGGCGTCTGCTTCGAGTAATCGACCTCGTTGGTTCCCGCATTCGGATCACCCTGACTGGTTCCACCCGTCGAGTTCGACACAATATTCCTCGCCTTCTTAATCAGCAGACTCTGAATCACCTCCAGCGCCGCCATCTGCTGTCCAACACCATGCGTCCCATCCCATGCCGCCTTCTTACTCCACGACAATCCGCAGACGCGGCCCGTGGGCGCGCCGGAACACTGCAGTGCGGCGGCTTGGGCGGAGGTGCGGAGGGGCTTCATGACATCCTCGTAGATGAAGGGGGCGACCTTGGTGGAGGCGGCCATCCAGCGCGTGAGGAAGGCTTTTTGGGCGTACATGTCTACCGAGCACGAGAGATCGGTTTCGCAGGCGATTTCGAACGCTATGCCTTTGGGGAAGAAGACTTCGATCGTGCGGGCGAGGAGCTTCTCGACGCGCTCTTTCCAGATGGCGCTTCCGTCGGTCTAGAGGATGTTAGTTATAAATTCATGGTAAGGGGGGGTAGATGGTAACGAACGTAGTTGTACATGGTGGCGGCGCCGAGGAGGAAGATGCCGGCGTTGTAGGAGAAAGGCACTCTGTTGATCTCAGTGCAGTTATCCTTCTGGTCTCCACCATCGAAAATATTGTAATCCTTGTCGAGGAATCCAACGCCGGACATCCATTCCCAGGTTTCAGTCGCGTACTTGGCGTATGTCTCGTTCTTGGTGTACAGAGCGAGGCGAGCGCCGATGTTGAAGAAGCAGCCGTTGGAGATGGAGTTCTTGTAACTGTATCCGTTAAGGTAACTGTAGGCTTGCCAATGCAGACCGCCGCCGCAGGTTTTCGGGTCGAGGCGCTCGGCCTGGGTGTGGAAGACGGCCTGGGCGAGAGCGAGCCACTGTGGCTGATCCGGGGGAGGGTTCTCGAAGTTGAACTCGGCGGCCGTCATGGCGGACATGCCCCAGAATCCTGTGGCGGGGTTGTTAGTTCTGTGATCGCCATGGATTGAGTGGTATATACCTTGATCATCGTTACCCATACCAATGGACTGGTTTTGGGGGAGGTAGTCAAAGTGGTCACCGGACTGGTGAATCAAGGCCTCTTTGATAACCTCATTGTATGAAGAGTCGCCGGTGTAGTACCAGTAGTCGAGGAGCGAGCCGAACATAGCACCAGCCTCCCACCAGAAGTAACCGGCGTCGAGGACCAGCGGAGTCGGGGGTGGACCGGGGAGAAGCCCTGGCGTCTGCCCTGACAGATTCCCCTTGTATTCCAACATCATGTCGTAGACAATCGTGGATGCGGCCGTCTTGATGGATTCTAGATGGGACAGAGAGTCAGCGGGGAAGGGATATGCGATCGGGATACGGGTGACGGACCATCATCGTCGATGTCGAGTTCGATGGCACTGGCGACTCTGGCACCCCCGAGGAGGAGCCATGCCGACGAAACGAGTGTGGTGAGAAGCATAACGAAAGCGGCGCGGTGAGGCTCAAGCGCACCTCATCGGCGCAGGGACGAGATTGGGAGAGTTGTCGTCGGGCACGGTGGTAGTGCGAGAAGCGGAAGCGCGGCTATGTGTTTGATTGAGGTGGGTAGTGAGTGAAGATGTCGTTGCTGACGGTTTGCGGCACAACGAGCGGACGTGAAGCGAGGGTCGTCGGGTCGCGATGGACTATATAGCTGGGAGGTTGAGGGTGAAGGTTGATGGGTGAGGTTCGTGATGGTTAAAGGACTTGACGTTGGCTGCAAAAGCAGGAGTGTGATGATGATGGTGGACTTGTGTACTGTGGGTGTGTGACGGAATAGCAGGATTCCCAGAAGGAGATGATCTTCAGTTGAGGGTACGGAGCCAGCGCAGGAGAAGTCGAGGCCGTTGAGCCTGTGAAGGGCGGAGGAAGTATCTTTCAGTAGTAGATAGTATGGGAAGATACATAAGGTACGAGGGGTACGAGGGGAGTAAGTACCTTGTAGTTGTATATTTTCTCGCACAGCAGAAAAGAGAGGGCCAGTAGGCAAAAGGTGCGTGAGAGAGCAGAGGAGAGTGAGAAGTGGGTCCAGGGCAGGGTGGAGCGGAGTGGAGCGGGGTGGAGAGGTAGTGGGAGCATGGCGGAGAGGGGGGAAACGACGAGAGCCAAGGAGAGCCAAGAACGCCCTGGTACAAGTTGGGTACAAGCGTACGGGTGAAAATGCTTAGCACTGAAGGGGGAATATTGTTGTGGGTGACAATTAGAGAGAACATGAGGATTTATGGAGAGAGGTCCAATGAGGGGGATGGATTTGGATGGGCGGGAGAGGAGTTAGTTTTACGTATAAACGGAAATGGGTACAGTAGTTGCTTTGTAGGCCTGATTATTTCTTACTGTAGTCATGTGATCTCTCTAATCTAGAATCAATATACAATATTGATTCCAGCACAGTACTGTAGTCATCCCTCGTAATTGCACTATACAGGCGTATTTATATCTTTCATCGCTCTTTCCGTACACACTACACACAAAGTAACTCGGTTGCCCCTCGTATCCAGGTACTAAACCACAGTAAATAATTTCCCATTCCGGAATAGCCCCGTAGTAGCCCGTTGCAGCGACCACACACAACCAGCACAACAACCGCAACCAATCCCTGATCTGACCAGTCTAGTCTATTTGGGGCTTAGCGCATGATCTTCTACGTTTGCTTCGCCACCCCGCGATCTTTATTGCGCCTACAAATGCTGGAGGGTACTTGAGACTGAAGGTACTTGGCGACAAGTACTGTTGTAAGTACTTTTCTTATTTGGAGGGGGATCTCCTTGTGATCGGCTGGGAATGGCTGGATGTGTCTGGCTTGTCTAGATTCTGTCTGCGATTGACTTCTCTTTTTGCTGTAAACACCACTGCCCAGCTTGTATCTGTGATACTTGCACAGTACATTACATACTCGCAACTCGAAATGCGGCCCATACTACTCGTAACAGAAGGCAGGCTGACGACGACAGTTCATCTCGTACTGTACTGTATGGGGACCACAGCATCCTGAGTAATTAGACAAAACTGTTACAGAAACAAACTGTTGGAGTGGTTACAGTGGACAGACGGCGTTTACAGTGGCCTAAGTGGTTGCAGTGAGTGGGTGGTCACAGCGCATATCACTCACTCGTACGCGCAACAACGAGGCTGAGCAGCCATCGGGTCACATCCACCGCGACTGTCCTGTATCTCCTTTCCTACGCTCACCGTCTCACACATGTTCATCACTTCCATCTCCATCCCATTCCCCGATCGACACGATTCCTTCGACCGAGACACGATTGTGCCAAGGTGCTGATGTGTCCAGGACAACATCACGTGTCTGGACGCTACGATATATCTTGGCTGGCGCTCCTAGTGGATTGCCATGCGCCGGTCCGTTGTTCTGGTGGATACTGTGCACAAAGGGGAGAAGAGATTATACTACTAGTATACTAGGTTTTTGCTTATACACAATCCACAACTGCCATCCATGAGCATGGACAGGTCTTGCCAAGGGTTGAGCTTCAAACGCGATTAACGCTGCATCCGCCAGTGGACCCTGGCTGACCTCCAATGCCACCTCTGCTGCCCTCCATCAGATTATACACTACCAATACCCCTCGTCTTCCAGATCTTACACCATCATACACCATCTTTCCTCCCTGCACCCCTCCGCAAATCCAACATAGCCCTCCCTCCATTATATCCTCTTCACAGCTTCATCGGCCATACCAACAAACACCCCCCCTTTCCATCCTCTCAAACACTCAACACCCCTTCCACTGCCTCCATCCTTACTCTCTCTTCTCTTCAGCCTTCTTCAACCCCTTCAAATACGCCACACCCCTCCCCAACAACCACCACGCCGCAACCTCATGCAAGAAACTCACCAAGCTTTTCTCCAACGGCATCTTC